>UXSR01000067.1:0-99463 GCA_900604375.1 Mesocestoides corti
TCAGGAATTGTGAAAAGGGTTTCAGTGGTAATGTGATACCACCAGGGCTTTTGTTTCCTTAAGTCTACAAGAATGAAATAGATTTGACTTGAGCGCTTTGGTTTAGTATTAAGAATTCGCTAGAAATTAAACTTCTGTGGTCACAAACGTGTACACCCGAACTTATTTTATGAAATCTTCAGTGTAGATTAAATTTTAACGTAAGATTTGGTCTTGACCTTGAGATGAGCCAGAATGTGTTGATCCCACCCACCCACACAACCGTCACCTGATTTCACAGTTCCGCTCATGTTGCTGGTAAAATTTTAGCTCGTTCTGATTGGCTACGCAGGGTTGGCGCTGTGACTCTCTAGTGGCCGTCGTAAGGGAACGGTAAAAGGAGACAATAGCGGACTCAGTCGTTTATTGTAACGATCAGGGCGGCATCCTTCAGTGTAAAGTGCTTTAGTACATGTGGCAAATTTTTCGACGGCTAGTGCTCAAATCATTGGCTAAAGTTAACTAAGTGATAACTCAGGTGGAAGCAACTAATCGATTGAACTGGCATCTGTTCATGTCTGGCAGGTACAATTGCAGACCCCCCTAAACTAGAATCACAAATGCTAGCTGATCGATAATAACTCTCTCAGAGCAGTTCGTTGTGGGCGTAACCAATGTTGTGTGCTTGAATTTCGAGGTACAGAGAACAACAAAATATGACACCGATGTGAGTGCAAAGCCCAACACTTTTTACGTCAAAATGAAACGGCATTTTTGAAATTTCGGATTCTATCAGGAGTTCTTTTTCAAGTGACACATTGAGTGTTCAATTTCTCAAAAGTGATTCCACACCAAATCCTAATTATTCCATGATTATTTGTGGCGAACGAATAGTTTTTAGTTGCAAAGCACAGCAAATATTGCGACTTCATGTTTAAGCCTTATTTTAACCTTATTTTACCATTTTAAATGAAAAGCCTGAGTTCTTACGTTGACTTGGGCTGTGTTTAATCAGCATGTGTGGGGAGACCTAACTTCCAAATTTGTGGAATTTTCCCACTTGGTGCAAATGCTTGGAAGTAGGTATTTGGGTGACACCTAACTAAGCTGCAAGCTCTTGTTGTGTTTGCTTTGAGTCATCACCCCCCATAGAGCTTGCAATTCCGCATCTTCAAATTGTGGAGGCTGCTGTCCGGTGAGCGGCTGGTCAATAAGATCGAAATCGCCACTTCTGGGCCGTTTGTACCAATAATTAGACACGACATCGGCACCAAGAACATTGCAAATTGAATCAGAGGCTTTGGACGCAGCTTCTTTTCCTTGTTGGAATTCGTACAAAATGCAATGTTGTTGTGATTTGCCATGCAAAACTCTGCTACCCTGAGAGGTTAATCATCTCACGCAAACGCGACGTTCGACGCTCTGAAAACTTGATCTAATTCTTTCAAAACCACAAAACACCGGCAAATATTTTAAAATTCAAATAATTTTAAGTTGAAAGAACAAATCCGGAATAATTAAGTAATACACTTAAATATCTTTCTAATGAAAATGAAATTTTAGTAAATCCGTTGAATAGCGACCTTTCGTAGTTGAAAAAAACATGTTTTTGAACCTGTAACCTACTGCAAACCGTGATTGTAGTGAGGAAATTAGAAAGTAAATGGAGTTAGTCTATTAATAAGAGAAAGCCACATTTCTTTTAAACCCCGTTGACTGTAGTTCTTATTTTGAAAAATGTTTAAAAAGGGCATTAATGCAGTAAAAGAAAAATAATGTTAGGTGTGGTGTCGTAGAAAGCCCTTTTATAATAAATTAATTAACCCACAACCACTATTTTGTCTTTTGGCGGTGGAACTGCTTATGAGGCAAGGGTGTCGACTTACCTATGATAATTTTTCCATGGATTGCAAAATAAAAAAAAACAAACGCCATCTTAAAATTCCACTTAGAATAGAGATTAAACCGTTCTTCCCAGTTGTTTTACAATGTGTGTAATCGTTGCCATATCGGTCTTGGTTCATCGTTTGTTTTAATCCTACTTCGAGCTGAGCGCCGCTTACAATTTGCTCACGATGAAAGCTGCATAAATTTACCCAAAACTAGGTGTCAACACATTCATTGTATCCGTCAACTGTTTACCATTAATTGATTACCCGGTTTATCGTTTAGTTACTGTTGCCGGACATACCGATTTGTCCCTTATCCTTTGTAACTTAGACGCGTAAAATCGAGCCTGGAAGTCATGCGTGTTTGTTTGCAGGATTTATGAGGTATCCCGTCTCCAAAGAAGCATGCATGTCAAGACATCTGCGCACGAAATCTATGTTGGCCAATGCGTTGAATCTAGCCCGGTTACTCAACCCTGGGAACCGGCGAGGATGAAAAAGACCGTTTGCCAGACAGCTCAACCAAGCCGTGCCTCTGTTTGTGTGCATTAAGGATTGTGCATGACTCACGTGTTTTGGCGTTGGATACTGTTGAGTACACTGGTTAAAAATGGTTGAATGGGCAGGAGGGACACGCGTGAAAAGGGGGCCGTGTGTGTGTGTGTGTGAGGCTGCGCTGACCGCGTTAATAGACGTGAATCATCACGAGACACTACATCATCTACTTTGGACAAGATTTCACTGCTAGGAGCATGGCTAAAGGCACTGGGAATATTTTGCTATATCTATACTTCTGATAGTAAATTCTTTTCAAATGGTCAGATACTCCAAGGCAGGAAACATGCAGTCAAATTTATTGTGCAGTAGTCAAAATTTATTGCAAATTCCGGCAAACGGATAAAGACGTCACCGGCAAGTATTCCCAAACAGCTGCTTCAAGTGTCAACACACATCAGAGGAGAGGGGAATTTTAAAAACATCAACACGACAGGAAATTGCGATAACATTGAAGTTGAAACCCTAGCTAGACCTTTAAGTCAACGATCCAATGACGAGTTGCTGTCGACGCAGAAAAATCGCCCTCACTGTCTAAAGGGCAAAATCTTTTTTGGTGAGAAAAAACAACACTTTCCAGATCTCCACATACAGTAGATGTAGCAAGAAAATACTCAACTTGTTTTAACATCATAAAAGTGGTCGCGAAATTTTGTTAGCACAGCTTGTCCAAGGCGTTTTCACAAAATGGGCTTAATCGTGAGTGGTCACTGATCAACCAAGGGCCATTTTAGCTAAATTCGTCCTCCCAGGTAGCTGTGTATTGAATTCACGTCGCCAAAAGCGTGCAAAGCGGGCAGTAAATTTAGACACGGACGGCCTAGTTAGGAGATTTAGCTAAAGTCCATTCCGCCAAAATTAGACTGGCGACTCCCGGGTTAGTCAATAGCTGGGGCATTCGGCGTGCAATAGTTTACTGCCGTCGCCTTGGCAAATTGTACTTTACAAGCTTCATTGTGCAGTGGTTAGTGAAAGTTCACGTCTATCAAGCCTTAGTTGAGCAATCTAGCCAACGGTTTTGCCTTCGCCATCAATATCCCAAGTCTCCCTCGTAGTCTATATTGCGTAACCAGCCTCGAGGTGGTTTGTAGACCGCACACCGATACTTTGAACTATTGCAACATGGCTTTGACGTGTGTACGTCAACCAATATCATGAAACCACAGGCCTATAGGCCAATAATCACACGAAACTGCTCAAAACAGTCCTGGTTTAAAGCCCAAACAAAGACTCTTTGAGATATTTGAAAAGAAAACAAAATCAAGTTTTTTTTAAAAATCTCTCGATCGGTGCAATTGTTCCAGCTTTCAGAAAATCAATTTTCGATTAGCAAGTGAACACTGTTAGCAAGCCTGAGCGAACACGAATTCAAGTGCCTTACTTGAATGCACTTCACGAAGCGATGTTTGTTCAAAAATCGATATTAATCGATCCTACATAAACCGTCGACTTGGCGCATCAATAAATCTGTTAGACTAGGAGTTATCTCTGAAAATCAAGAAGACGTGTAAATATATGTTCAATTTGAGGTATTCAATTTGCGAAACGCTTTTAAAGTTAATTCATAAATTCAGCCCTGATGAAATAATTTTTGGCTGTGTCTGCCGGTGCTACTGTTTTGCTTTTTTCCATGTGAGCAAAATTTTTGATGTGCTAATTTTAGATGAACGTACTGAAAATCCTTTATGTCCACAATGTGCATTTAGCAAGTAATTTGATTCAAAATGTGTAATTATTTGTCCTGTTACCGTAAAAAACTACCACACTGCTATTTACCTTTGTAAAATTTTACACTTATGACTTAAAAGGCAGTCTTTTTCGTAAGAATAGTCAAATTATTCAAAAGCAGATGGTGGTAACTTTGGTAAATGTTAAGAGTGATAATCACCATTGAAACTGTTGTCCATGTCATCTGGTGGATTTATTATTTACCAAGCCTTACACTCGATACAA
This sequence comes from Mesocestoides corti, assembly GCA_900604375.1. NCBI lineage: Eukaryota > Metazoa > Platyhelminthes > Cestoda > Cyclophyllidea > Mesocestoididae > Mesocestoides > Mesocestoides corti. Next base: position 4,377 of record UXSR01000067.1, read on the forward strand.
ATTTTATTAATTTTATTTTTGGCCAAATTTTGCAGAAGGCGGCAAACTATATTAAGTATTTTCTTTTAATGACCCCTTTTTCTACTGTTTAGCATTTCTAAGTAGTTAAACTTTGCAGAAAGTTAATTTACCAATCAGCGATTTTGCCCGAAAGTTGCAAATTCACTTGAAAATTAATCGATTATCCTAATTGAATATTACTAATGTCGCATTGTCGCTGTAAGCATTCATGGCACTTAGAAACAAAAATTGCTTGTGCGTTCCGCCCTTAGTTTCCGGTATTACGACATTTGCTTAACGGACCTTTTTTCGACACAAAAACATGACCCAGATTTTAGATAAATTTGAATTATTAGCTACGCAATTTACGCGTCCGTCGGTTTAAACTGCCTGTTTGCCAAAAGATCTGATTTCGTGTTGTAAATTTACAAAATAATTTTAAAAAAAACTGTCGCAAAGAAATGAAACTATCATTGCCAAAACAAACTAGCACAAATTAAATGGCTGTGTTTGTGGCCTCCAAATTGTTATCAAATGATCTCTAAAACGAATGTTTTTAAAGCAACGATTGCATTTTTATGTAAATTTAGTAGAAAGTGTTTGGCAGAAACAGTTTGATCTGTTCTTCTGGGATTTACCTACAGCACAGCAGAAAATAATGGCTAATCGTGTTGCACAAACTAAAGCGCATAGGATGAAAGCACCTGGAACATAGTGGTCTGTCTCACAAATCTACCTCAGCGCAGAAAGTAAATAATTTCTCATTTTTTATGTATTTTTTTTTTAAATCAGAATGGCATGTTGCACATAATTTAGCAAAAAAAAAGATTTTCCTGAAAAAAGGCCCAAGACGAAAAGGAAGGTAAATTTGCAGCGAACTGTCATCAAACGAGCTTGAGTGAAGCGTATTCGCGAGTTGATCGAATGTCATCGATTGCCGATTACAGTCGACGTTCGATATTCGCCCACGTGCTTGGCTAAAATAACTTGGGTGTTCAAATGTAAATAAATCGATTTTTGTAAATGCATTTCACGCTACTCCGTTCGTTAAGCGATCGATGCTTAGCAAGGCTATATAACGCACCTGTTACTACTTTTCGTTCGGTCGGGCCCTGTCAATGTAGATTGCCGGCCCTAATGTGGCTCCCAAAACCGCACCGCAGCCCGCTACAAATTCATCAACAATTAAAATGCATTCCAAAACCGCCAAACGCATTACGCATGTTGTACGCCCCAGCATGTGGTCTGTTTAATCGAATCCTGGTATAACACATAATCTCAAAAGCGAGTTTGGCGGTTAACTTAAAGATAATGTTTGTGTACTGTGGAGCTTTTGTTTATTTGAATGGATTGCAGCCATGATGGGAGCGTAATTAAAAATCCATAAATTATCAAGAAGTGACTAGTTCGTGGTTTTGGGATTATCTGGCATGGTGTCATGAAAATCTTAATACATGGGGATGTTATGAGATACGATGATGGAGGAAACAAAGCATTGTTTGCTAATAAATCTGCTAGATATTTAGCATTATTTTCCCTGGGAAAAAAGTATATTGCATTACAAAATGAATGTATTAATTAATATCTGCAAAATTAGACACTTTTAAATGTACACCCAGCTTTAAAAGTCGTCAACAAATACCCACGTATCTTTGGAGTAAATGGATAATTCAGGTGACGTGGATGCAAGGCGACCACAGGAAGTAATTTGCCCGACACGCACGGAGCTTGACAATGTCCAAAATTGAGGCACAAGCTTAGGTTGTAAAGTACAAAGTCGCCGTTTTCAAACCCGCAAATATTACAGGGTGGCGGCTTATGCTCAAAAAAGCCTATTTCGAAGACATCGATGGTGGCTTTTTGGACTGCCGAGGTTCTTGAAGGCATTCTTCCGCACATCCTTGTGCATTAAGCCAAAGATCAGGGGGTTGCAGCACGAGGCGATCGCATACACCACAGACAGAAATACGTAGACGTCTGGTGGCGTGCCACGTCTACTTCGATCCACCGCGGTAGCGTTGCCCCCTGCTGGCACTAAACAATCTTCTGGGTCGATAGTTGTTCCGTCCGCCAATCGAATTAGTCCATATGGAAGATATCCGGCCAGGAAGAGCGTGAATATCACACAGAACATTTTAGTAATCTTCATCTCCCTCGAAATTCGCCTCTTGTCCAAAGACAACCTCGTGCGCATAAAGTCTGAGAGCTTTTTCTGGATTTGAGTGCCTTTTGATTCACCTGGTACCACTTGAGCCGGCATTTTGAATTGAAATTGACCTGCTGGGTGATCGAACTGAAGTGTCAACTCATCATCAACCCCCAAAGTCGATATACTAAAGTCGAAACTCGGCTTTTCATCATCGTCTTCTGAACCCGTCTGTGCTAAGGTTGACGGGCTTAACTGAATCTCATTCCGAGGTGTCATGATCAGTGTGTTCCACTTTGTTACCTCGTTCGGACACTTTGGTGGCTGCGGACATCGCCGTTGAAGGAAATTCTTCCGACGAACATGTATAAATATGGACGCAAAGCAAAATATGACGACGATGCAGGGCAGAATGACGGTTAAAAAAATAACACACACAATCCGAGCGTGCTGATTTCGCTTGTACACACAACGGAGTAGAAATGGGGAGTAAAACATGATAAAGCGGGCGAAGGACTCCAGTTGGTGGATGAATGAAAGCGAGGTGGACTGATATCCGCCTGGAGAATTTAGGAAATTCACGTACGACACACTGTTGAAGACGAGTGTCAGGATGGTAGGAAAGGCACGGCTGCCGAGGATGACAACGAGAATGTACGGACGCTTTCGTATCCGCAGGTAACGATCGTATTGAACTACGACGAGGTATCGATGGAACGAGATGAACGCGTGGTGCCACAAACTGGTGCCAATGAGGATCATGTTTGCTTCCGGAATGACGAAGCAGGAGATGGTGCCTAGGGCCCATCGATTGCAGTAGTACGAGCCGAGCACGAATGTCTGAAGCAGCGTCAAATTGACGATGTCGTTCAAACAAAGACTTAAAATAAGGCTATTTATTACGTTCTGTCGCAGTTTTGTGCATCGTACCAAAACCCACAGTGTCCAGGCGTTTCCCGATATGCCCAGAAGAAGGAAGAATGTCATTACCACAGACGCTGTAATGGTGGCTATTTTCGTAGGCTCCATGTAGGCCATACAGCCGGAAGACGAGGTAGAATTTAGCGTGTGCATGGTAGCAGGAAATTACCTCATGCTGATGAGAAGAAGAGAAGTAAGTGCGATATACCATTAAATATGCCACAAAGCAGCGCGCCTGATTGGTTCAGATGGATTTTGGGGGTTAAAATTTGAACCAATCAGGAGGCAGAAATAAACAGGACTTGGGAGTAATTGAAGAATCCACCTTAATGCCATGCAAAAAAATATTTTGGGCAGAATTCTAAATAAAATTCGTATATATAAGCAAATATCAAGTTTTTTTAAGTGTTAATTTTGAGGAAAACATAGGCTTATCTGGACTTGAAATTAACGCTTTAAGTTTGTCAGTTTATGATGCACACAATAACTCACATTTACCAAAACAGCTTGTCGTGGGCCCCAGGATGTGGTCTTAAACCACACTGGGGCCACGGAAGTAACCCTGGCCCGATTACGTCTCCCTGATATCCGCGATGAAGAAAAAGATCGGAAAGGACGTGGCCTCAACCGTTTACTTCAGAGCTCAACCACGTTGGTGTCGTTTTGTCGTGTGTGGTGTTTGAGCGTGTGTGTTTTTATACCTCAGATGTGTGAGTCATACATGGGCCAACATCGAGACCTAGGTATGAGGATAATGTAAGTGAATCTTTCGCGGTAATGAGAGGGCAGTTAAGGATTCACACGGCTAACGACATGCAGTGAATAGGGGAACATTGTATCGGAGACATGAGCAACCGTATCAACGAATGGGAATCAGCTCATTTCGCAAGCTGCTTAAATGCCTGGTAAACAAGACGATAATTTGTGATTTTAGCTTAATGTAGCAGCGGCATTATTTTTAAATTAAAGGTACACTCCAGCCACCGCTTTGAAATGTTACTTTCCAATGGTTGTTATCACAAAAATAACTTTTGCTGCAAAGCCTTTTTAAGCCTTTAATGTGGAATGCTATGTGAATTTGTGCAATTGCGACCGAATATATCCACGTCTAAAAAGCAGTAAACAATTTCACGTCGCAGACGAAATAATAAATATGTCTGATGAAAAGGGGACTTTATCGATCACAAAATAGACATTTGTCCAAATGTCTAATTATTTAAAGAAGCATTAGTCAGAATGTTAAATTTATTTCGAGTTAAAAGCGTTTTTTAAATGAAATTGCAAGGTAGTCAGTTGCTTTGTCCACTCATTGACGAATTCTACTACAAATCGCACACTCTACTTGCCTTTAACTGCATGGAATGGAATGAAACATCGAAAAAGGGGCAACATTCATCTTGAAGGCAGTGGTGTTTGATCACACCCTAGATACATTTGTTATCAATTTACTCATTGTAATGTCACAGTGAGTACGTGCTAGTTATGAGTTGTTAACCTCTGTTTAGTCACTGTACACAAATTTCTCAAAGCAAAAGCAGACATTTTGGGCCAACGTGACGGTTTTTGTAGCCCATTCTCTACATTTTCTGTACTCTGGCAACCATTTTCTGCCTGTGTCTCAATCATTTTGAGCAAATATCTTTTTTAAACATCAACACACACTGTTTTATTGGATGGAAAAAAAACGTAATTACCACGAAGAAGTCCTCTAGCGACGGTTGTTTATTTGCTCTACCATGATTGGAGCTGACAGTGTACAAGGGAATTGATGGACAAGAAATGTAATTGGTCAGTGTGAGATACATTAATCTGTCTAAATTCACAATATAAACCATTAATTTTAGAGACTATCAATCACTACGGAGAAACTCCCAGCATTAGACCGAAGAACTGGCAGTACAGCTGTCTGTTTACATCCACTAATATAAAAATACTTGTCGACCTTTGTCTTTAAAAATTTTCACAATTACATTTTGTAGATTTTTTGAGATTAAATTAAAATTTAAAGCAGACACATCTCCGAGATCTGCTGTAGTTTTAAAAGCAATGGCCACAAAGCATCGGAACGCCAAACTAAAAGTCTGCGTGAGTTACACAACTTATCGGAATAAAGAGAGTTTAAAGTGAAAACTGCATTTTTGATGGCACGGCATTTTATTCGAATTACAACAAGGAAAAAGAGGTTGCATCTAAAGCCTGGGATTCAATTTGTAGTGTCCTTGGTGCCGACGTCGTGCCTTAAGAAAGGTGTAATTATTGGTACTGTTGCGGGCCCCAGCATGTGGTCTTGAACCACGCCGGGATCACGGAAGTAACCCTGGCCCGATTACGCTTGCCTGATACCCGCGATGAAGAAAAAGACCGGAGAGGACGGGACACAACCGTTTACTTCAGAGCTCAACCTCGTTGGTGTCGTTGTGTCGTGTGTGGGGTTTGCGCGTGTGTATTTATACCTCGGATGTGTGAGTCATACATGCGCTAACATCGAGACCTAGGCGTGGGGATAATCCAAATATTCGTGTGAATGAAGGGGGAGTTGAGGATTAAGAGGTTGAATCAACACGGTTCACAACAGCTCTACCCCTTAGCGAGAGGATTTGGAGAACTGTTTCGTCCACTGGCGTTCTTGAAAGGTAGGCCGAAGGTTTTTGCGTGATTGGGATGTGGTTGCCGATGTGGGTCGGACTGAGAATTCTCTCTCCCTTAGCAGAATAATTCAGCTAACCTTTTCTTCCAATACGGATTCTGAAAGGTGGGCCGTAGGTTTCTGCGGTCGAAATGTAGCCCATGTGAAGGCAGAAATTAGGCGGATTATCGTACGCCGAAGGTGGCTAAGACACTTGGCATAGTTGTTCGTTTTTGGAAGTCATTCGAGGTGAATCGTTGTTGTCAATACAACCTTTTCTACCACTTGGATATCTGATAGGTTGATCGTTGGGGAAGTCGTGCATGATGCCGAAGCGTAAGATCGTTGATATCTTTCGATGCGGTAGACAGTCGAGAAACAGGGGGCAGAATCGGTCGAAAATATCTGCTGGATGCTGGTCAGAAGTAGAGAGATGCAGTCATGTTGAATAAAAGAGAGAAACTCGATGGATAAGGCCAGGTTGCAAAAAGGAGAGAGGTTTGTGCTAATGAAAATGAAAGGATTGTCGCAGAACGATAGGTAGCCGCCACCAGGTGATGGGAGTCGAAGGGCATTGTTTAGAGCTTAGAAGCATCTGGAGATTTGGCGTCGTCCGGAGAATTGTGGTAATGGGTCGCCAAAAGTCAGTACAACGAAGGTCGATGTTTCGGACACCAGAAGGTCGATATTTGTCCAATGTCGGGGTTACCAATTGTTGTGGGCCCCAGCATGTGGTCTTGAACCACGCCGGGATCACGGAATTAACCCTGGCTCGATTACGCTTGCCTGATATCCGGCGCCATGCCGGGAAAAAGGGCAACCCTGTGTCGGTGGCGAAGCGATCGGATTAAGGAGTTGAACAAACACGGTTCACGACAGTACAAACTGTAGTGGCTTGTGGTCTAAGCACTACTCTAGTTAGCAGCCCGTAACAACCCGAGAATGAATAGAAGAGAGGCGACAGAGAACATGACCGTTTATAAACGTCACGCCATCCAAGTGTGTCTTAGCGTATGGATGAGTGAACGGATGACAGGCATCGGATACAGCAACCAATGCGAAAGGGGATGAGTCATTGTCACCATCAGGTCAGTGACCAGGGTTCACTCAGGCGCGATCGCTGTTAATCCGCTACATAACGTCCTAGAAGTGGCGATTTCGATCGCAGTGACCAGCCGCGCCCCGGACAACAGCCTCGACAGTTTGAAGATGCGCAATTGCAAATTCCACTGCATGGAAACTCAGTGTAAGCTCAATAATAACTTGCAGCTTGGAGGTTGGGTCTCTCATGTGTTGACTAAGCACATTCCTTTCACTGCTTGCCCACTGGCAACAAACAGGGGACTTCTTATGGAAAATTGTGATGAGTGAAATGTCGAAACAGGACATCCACTTAAAGAAGGTTCATTTTTGCATCTGTTGGGGGGCGAGAGGGGTGCACTGTACTAAGAACTTCTAGAAATTGTTTTTTAAACGGGGACTTTGGAACTCTATAGCCAAAAATTGAACAAAGTGAGCAAAGAACTTGATCAGAAAGAGCCATTTGCTGGGCAAGACGGCAGGCACGTCATACTGCTGCTGCATGACGACGCTCGACTACCTCACATTGCTTGCACGACTCGGAAGATCCTCTTGAACGTGGAATGAGAAGGATCCAAAGGGTGTACCTTATTAAGAGCTCCAGGAAAATAGTCGTCAAATGGTGGCGGCTGCTTCTAAAGCACGGGGGGATCATTTTGACGTGTTGGTGGCGACGTTGTGTCTTATTAAATGCCTGCAAGGAGGGTGTACTTTATCAAGAACTCAGTTACGATTCCGATTAAACGGTGACTGTGGAACGCTACAGCCGTTTATCGATTGAATTGTGTTCGCTCACGTTTACTGTGGTCGTTTGCTGCTCGCCACGAATCTGGAATGTAAATCGTAGGTAAGGATCCACGTGCGTTATTTGTTTTAAACGCTATGACTAATTTACTTCAAATAATGCAAAAACTACAAATTAGCAGTTTCTTGTCAACCACCAATTCACAAATTGGACTTGGAGCTGTGCGTTTCCAACAATTTTTTACTGGAAAATTAGTAAATCTAGTTAAATAGAGATTAAATTTCAAGTGCAAAAGTCTTTTTGTGTGAATATGCGTCAATTTATTTACATATAGGGCTTCGATGGTTAAACAACAGGAGAAGTGCCCAAAACGTGCAACAAACATAGGTGGCTAGAGCAGGAGACGGTCGGTTTCCATTTGCTGGACGTCGGCAAAGTCGCCGCCAGCAGCCTTCTTCTCCTCGGCCGCCTTGTGTGTGGCGATTTTGCTCTCCAAAATCGCCACCACGTCCGTCCAGAGCTTCATCTGTCTCAGGTTCGCCGATTCGTTGGTTTCAAGGTCTTTTAGTTCCTCCTTCAATGTCGTAGCAAGGGCTTCCTGTTCTGATATTCTCTTTAAGTACATATCTCTTCAAAAAAACAATTTAAAAAAAAGATATCAATTGTCAAAAATGTACACAATTTTGGCATGTGTGTAACCAATAGTTGAGTTGTTTTAATTCTGAAATACAGCAGTCATGTATTGAAAAGCAAAATGACAGTATCAGTTTTTCACACTAGACTAAAAATTAACTAATTATAAGTTAGCAGTTTACGAGCATCACGGTCGAACCTACTACTATTCAAGACGAAATTAGTAGTATAACTGATCGCGACATGCTGAAAGCATTTCTAAAGTAACAGGGCACAAATATGAGTTGGTGTCGAACAGAATCCTAGTTCAAAACCTACGACCAGAATCGTTCCTACACCAAAATGCACAACTTAAATGAATCATGAGCAGAAAATTCAACTATAAATAGGTAAACGTAACAGCTTTTTTGATGATAAATGCAATGAATTGCAGTAAACAGATTCACAAGCTGCAAAAAGTCCTTAAGCATTATCTGTTTCCGTGTTTACGTGTATTTGCATGTAGCCTTAATTGTAATATAACAAAACACTCCCAGATGCGTCTCGGGTCATTAAACAACAAGAAAGCCACTTGTTCACTTCTCCAGGACAGCAGAAAAATCAAAACAACGTGGAAAAAGAATCCAAAAATGAAATTAAATCAGTTGAATTAATTGCGCCTATCTGATCTCAAAATCAAGTTATGATTCATTCTCACAGTTCTATTTTTGAATTCGAGGACAAACACCGAGTTTTCAGAAGCAGTCAACAAAATATTTGTTTTTTGACACGGAAATTTACATAATACCCGCGGGAAATGTGTACACGATCAAATGGCGAAAACACAGCCTTACAAGCACACAACATTCTTGGCCTGAATCGGTGTTCAAGCCATCCACGCGTCACCCATCCCCATGGCCTCAGAACAATTCACTGTCAAAAGCATAAAGGGTTTTTTGTGACAAAATAATAAGGCGAATCGCTCTAGATTTAGTCAACCGTGATTGCAATCAAATTCCGTACAAAAATACCTCTGAAAACGGACATTTAGCTCAATTATTTAACAGATAATTTAAATAGAGGTACTAACAGCCAAATGGTGCGTGTGTGTCATTACTAAGACCGGCTTCATCTGAGCGAAAATACCAAAATCTTTGAACTTTTACAAGAAATAACCTTGAATTTTAATTAACCGACTCTAAAAGTACTCAAAGCAAGCAAAATATTCAAAGTTGTTGCCACTGTGTTCGGGGATTGATTTTGGTTAATCGTTTTTTGTGTCCTTGAATCCGTGGGACAAATTTATGACTTGAAACGGTAACGATCAGCAAACAGGAGTGAGCACGGAATCGATCGATAAGCTTGAACACGCTTCACGTAAGAGTGGTGATCAACTTGGGATCAGAACTTCAATCGATTATCCCAAATGCATTTCACGTCGTGATTTCCAACACAAATTAACACTGTACCCACGCTAAACCAACCACACAGTTGCTATAGGAACAAAAAAGGTTGAGCTTTACACAGGTTGAGTACCGCTACAGAGCTTCTACAAAACTAGAATCTGATAGGTTACAACGCTGACGCATTCCAAGCACCCACCGGTAGCTTCGACGTTTCACGGTGATGCTCGTCACACCAGTCGCCGTCCCGTCGCCGGTGGCTGCACCAGTCGTCGTGAGGTAGCCACGCATCTCCTCTTGAAGACGAAATTGCTGGGCTTTGAGCAGAGCCAGGGCGGCGTTGAGGTAGTGGTAGCGTGACTCCTCCACACGCACCTCTTCGCGTAGAACGCGGACCTCCTGATCCAGACGCAGCGTCTGGGCATCGCGACTCGCTACAAACGCGTCATATTCCGACTTCTTGTCGGCATGCAGTTGGGTTAGTTCCTTAGTTAAGATAACAGCAGCAATTATTAGGAAATGACTTGGACGTATCATGATGTTCAGCCTTATGCGTGGAATCTTGAACTACTTCTGTTCATTATAGTGTCCGAATTAGGTGTTAGGTTATAGGATTTTGCCTTAATCGCGTTGCAGTTTTACAAAATTAAGAATTTAAGTCAAACTGAACAGATGTGTGTAAATTTATGTAAGCAAATCCAAGAAACGATTATTGTGTATCAACAAAAAACCGTAGCCTCAATAACTGACTATGTTTTGCCTTGAGTTTGAAACAATTTCCACGAAATGATCACGTACAAATGTGTCAACAATCGTAACGGAGGTCATGATGTCTATCGACATTAAACAAGTGCCATGACTAGTCGAATGAGAATATTTGCTGTATTTGAGGAACAAGTAGACAGTTTTTTTTACTGATAAATGCAGTGAGCTGTAGTAACTAGATCCACAAACTACAAAAACGTCTAAACGGTTGTATACAGTTCCAATTCAAATAACGTTTCTTTACCACTAATTCCAAGCCTTGTTTAATATATCGATAGGACAAAAGCTTCACAGCCAACCACCTAGTATTCAAGCATTTTCGGTTGTAGTTAAGGCAAAATACGTGGCATATGTCAGTTTTGTTTACGTGTGTCTTCACTTGTTATGTTACAAAACTCTTTTAGAGTACAAGTAGAAGTCATACGAGTTTATGAGGCCGAATCAAAGCGAACGAATGTGTGTACAATGTTTCAATAACTCTAAACTTAAAATCACATTCAGACAGCTTTTGTTGTCCTGAATTTGACACATTTTTTCCTACCTACAATAGTGTCAACAATCGTAGCGGCAGCAATGTTGTCTATCGTCATTAAACAAAGTGCCGCGACGAGTAGAACATGCGGCCAAACACCTGCCATCCGCTTCAGTCGAAACTGCCGTTTTATAGCCGAGTTTGTTGTGTCGCAAAGTCCACTGATGTGCCTACATCAACAGAGTCGTTAAAACTCAATAAAAGGTGACAATCCGCTTGTAGAATATTGCGATGCCGTTAATCCTAATCACTAACTGACTGCTTTCGAGCGTGTCTAACAAAACGTCCCCGCATGAGTGTGATTAAACTTGCAATAGGATTCAGAGGCAGGATTTTGCGCAGTTCCTGTCAGAAGAAAACCGAAATAATTAGTAAAAACAAGCTGCCTGATCTTGAATCGCCACCTAGGAGGTTGTAGCGACCAGCAGGCGAGCACTGTTAGCAGTCGTGAGCGAACACCAATCAATCGATTTTTGTGAATGTACTTCACGCAACTTCGTTCGCTCAGGGATCGATACCTAGTGGAGCTATATAAACGCACTTGTTATCCTATACAAAACAACACAAGAATTAGTTACTCTACTCGGCTGGCGTGACGCGAATAAACGGTCGCGTTCTCTTTCGACTCTGTCTTCTCTCTTCTCGAGTTGTAACCTGCTGTTATCTATAGGGTTTTTGAGGTAGTGTTAATTTAGGCCTCTACAAGATCATACCTGTGCTTTGACCCGAAGGGGCCGGAGTTCACGGATGAGGGGTGCAAGTTTGTCCCGGCGAGCGTTTATCTGTTGGTTAAGTCGGGCCACCATTCCGGACATTTCTTCTAGCACAGTGCCCTTTCTTTGGTTCATATTTGCCGTCTCTTCGGATACCTTTTGAGAAAGTAGGGAGATGATCTGTCAGAAATTCGACAATTGGATCCTGGCTGTCTACTGAGTGGATTCAATTTTTCGTGTTTTTATCATGTTTGCATACTTAAACATCATCGTTAAAGGCCTGATCACAGCAGCTGTAAGTTGACACAAGACACGCAGCAATAGATTTTACCTCGATTCATGATTCAAACTAATGGTCAAGTTTATTACGTTACTTTAGGGAAAACGTGTAATTAAACAATTTGAGTGTGTCTGTACTTCGTTTGACCACAATTGTAACATCTCCAAAAGTCAGACTAGGTTGAACTCAAATTGCTAAAAATTGAGTTGCTGGAATAATGGGACATAATATGGCGAAATGGCCATCTTTCATGTGCAGATGGGTCGCGACACTTAGATGATGCATCGGACTAAACTCCGTCGACGACACTAAATCGGCAGGCAAGCATTTTGCAGGAATTGCTAGTCTACACAGTTCAACTGCTGACAGCAATGGAACACCGAAACACATGTCTATTGGCGTGAACAGGTCTAAGTCTTCAAGACAAAGTTAACGCAGACTTCAGCGAAGAACACTAAGTTAAATCAACTCAAAGGTTCTTCAAGAGTAAGAGGTGTTGGTGACGCCAGCATTCCTAGAATGACTCATTGCTAATTGCCATTGTAACAAAACCCAATGTCACCTTCATCTGTGTTATCCCACCTTAGCTGAGGCCTAGTCCTGTACCTTTGCGTTACAAAAGTATTTGCGTATTGATGATTTGAGGGTGTAGTTCTGGTTACGGGTAAAACACTGCAGTCGTGAATGACAAATCATGGCTGCTCCCTTCAACAAAAGAGCACCTTTTCCAGTTTAGCCATGGTGTCCCAATAACCGCTCATTCCTTGTGATGCCTCAACCGAGTCCAATTTCCTCTTGGCCTGACGCTCGACCTCCTTGAGGAGGTCCACGGTTCGACTTAGAATGCCTTTTTCAGCGCGAAGATTAATCAACAGGGCCCGTTTTTCCTTGTAAGTGGCATTTTTTGTGCGCAGTGCCGTGACGTAACTCTGAAACTGTAAGCACAAACGGTTGAGTAGGTAAATTTGCTACTAGGATAGGTAAAATGCAGTTTATTGTGCTGTTGAGAAGCTAAGTGAATTGTTACCAAAAATAAGTTCTGCAATTTAGCAGTAGTGGTGTCTTCTGTGGCCAATCACACAGAAGTGAAACCTACTTTCCGTCTCCTGATATTTATTAAATTCGTGGAACTTGCAAAAATGTAACTGAATTATTTAAATAATGTTCGTACACTCAAAATCATATATTAAAGTATGTACAGTGAGCGTTGAGTTGAATCCGGTATTTGAATTTTGCGTGCGTGCGAGGTTGTTTGAATTAATATAATCGATAAATCAAAATACGCGGAACTTTGAGCTGTGACTTAAACAATTAGCACTGATGTCGCTAACAAATAGGTGGAAATTATTGATGTGCTTGGTCGACCTTTGTAACAAAACATATGTAATTTACCACAAGACAAATTCAGCATTCAAACGGAGGTAAAGCTTGCAAAATTGCATCCCAAACTTGTTAAATTATGATAATAACAGCAGCAATTCTTCATCGCATAATGCCGAATCTAGCGAAGTTCAGTTGATCCAATAAGCTGCTACTGATGATTGACTTCGAATTCCAAGTTCAACTATCACAGGTTGACTAGTAGTTCGTTTAAAATAGTCCACGTTAAGACTTGCAAGTGTATGCAATTGCTTTACTACAAGCCTTATCAAAAAATCAAGTATAGAAATCCCCTATTTGTGGTCAAAATGACGTGTTAGGCGATAGCTTTACTCGAGTACATGATAGTAAGCGGCCAATTCAGAAGGATTTAACTAAGGTCACGGAAACTAATAACGACATTTCGACTACCTGGGCAACGGCCAGCACCCAAACTACAGCACACATCGCTAACTCACATCCTCAGCCTTAGGAACGCACAGTGACGAGGCGGTGTCGGTGCCAGCGCCCAGTGTCGACTTGGAGACGCCAGCTCCAGTTTCCTCGACAGCCTTGGCTAGTTTGACCCGCACCTCCTCGAGTTGTCTAGCCTTGGCGAGCTGTTTTTCTCGGGTCTCTGCAAGCGCCGAGGCTGTCGACGCCTTCCTGTTGGCCGCGATGTTCGCCTGCTGACGAAAGAGACCCACCTTGTCTTCGAGCGGATCCGACGCCACCATACGCTTCTCCACCAGTCGATTGGTCTCCGCGTGGACTTCTCTAAGCTATTTACAAAAGTTACATTGATAGTGGGAGCATTCTCACGTAGGCAGGGAAACGAATAGTCTGCTTGCGGACGTGTCAAGCATATTTTCGGTGACAAATGAGGCATAGAGGTTGGGAAATGTAGAAAATGCTTACGAACTCGAGTCCACCCTTGTAAACATTCGTGAAATCAAGTTGATTTGAAGTACTGGTATTTAGAAAAGAATCGATTTTTGATAATTTAGTCTACGTTAGTGTTCGAAGATATAATTTTACCAACTACAAAAAGCAAAAGCTTGGGCAACTTTGCAAAATTTCTATAACTTTTTCTTGGTATGCATTGTCCACGAAAATACCATAATTAAGTCTTGCTCGCATTTAATAAAAAAACAATGGTAACACTAATTGCGTTACAAACCAACGCCGCGTTACGACCTTGCCAGTAACGAACTTAGCACATAATTGTTGGTTGTCGGAGCATTATTACCTAGGCTTTTTATCATTTGGCAATAAAAACATGAGTTTAGTATCCTAGGTCGACTAAAAACATCTAACGGTGCCTTGACTCGAGCAATTTTATTATTCTCATTGTGCATTGGTTAAATTAAACTACACTGATCACCAATCACTTCGCATCCGTTTAAAACCAATCACCTTCTGATTGAGCTGATCGATAAAAGCGTGCGTCATCGCTGGGTGTCCCGCGACTCGTGCGAGGTCCTCAAGATACATTTTTGTCATTTCGATCTCCTTGGGCTGCTTGTCCGTGGCAAGATATTGATTAACCTTAACTTCCTCCTCCAGGCGATTCAAAAGGCCTACGTTGAAAACCTCTCGTTACTTAATTACAAAATAGTAATGAATACACAGGTCATTTTGAAAGAATTCTTTGAAATTGTTTAGAACTATCTTCGCTTGCAAGGCGGATTTTCGTATAAGCCAAAATGGCCGCAGAACTGGACGTATACATGAAGCAGAATGGGAGTTACGGTGTGGAAAGTGTGTTAAAACTACGTTAATTAACATGCACGCCAAAAAGTCGTATTTCTTTCAGTGGCGAATGTAGAATAACACAAGAATATTATCATACTCTGTGCTGTGCAGTCTGATGCTTTCCTACGAAGATCATTCGCCTGCTGACGAGTCTCAATGATTTTTCGTTCCAAGGTGAAAATCTAAAATTTTATGGGAAAAAAGCCAACAAATTGCCCCATCGACGGACACAAAATAAGTGCAGAATGCAAAATTGCAGAAAAGTTTATGGAAAGACATTAAAATTCAGCTGGCAACTTCAACTTACCAGAGTCCGCTGCTCCTGAAGCTGCCTCATGACCTTGCCCTCTCTTTCACGCTCAATTCGCAGTTTTCTAGCCATGTCAAGCATCATGGTGCTAGTCGGAAACATTTCTAACTTGTAAGGGCAAGAAGTAAAAAAAACAGAATATCGTAAGATTTAGACACCATTCGCCAACTTTATGTATGAAATTAAACAGTGCTTTGTAGACAAGTGACTAGTGTAACCACAAGTCCTGATTGAAAAATGTGGACTGCTGATACATGAATTTGCGATACCTTCTTTTTCATCTTAGAGATTCGGCGCACAATCTGATCCTTTTCTTCTTCCATGGCTGCGATGTCGTTCCTGATTTCAGACGTCGTCAGGCCCTCTGATTTTAGCAACTCCAATTGCTTGTGTGTTTCTTTAAAGGTTTCTATCAAAACTTCGTGCTGCAAAAAGAGAACACAGTTGTCATAAATTGTGATTTGAATATAAGACTTAGCTTGAAAATAACACTGTTTTGGCATAAAGACAGTTTTGGTTGTTGTAATAAAAACCAGCCAACACCAAATAAAGGGAAATAAAATCTTGGATTATCCACCAAATGATTGGAATTGGTCTATCAAGAAGTTCAGTTTTGAATCAATTAAATCACCAAATGTACACTGCTTAAAATATTCTGCATTGTTTGATTTGGCCATCAATCTCGTACATGTTTACGCCTACATGAAGAAATAAAAGTTAGAGTGCATGAAAGCTTTCTGCACAGCCAAGATTTTCACTACACATTTTCTGAGTTAATTAAATAATTTATGATGGCACCGGTTGCTGGATTACACCCACCATGAGTTGTAAAAACCACGGAGCTAAAAATATTTTAAGTTTTAAACTTGTGTATGGCAAAAGGGAATCTCGGCTTAGCACTCACGGAAATTCGCACTGTAGCTCTGTCATGATTGAGTGATTTTGTTAGTTTAAGCAGAAATATTTGGCAAAAAATATTTAAAGCCTCAAATGTGAAATAAAATTAGGGGAATTAACTTTTTCTTAACTATCGGGGAATCATTTTAAGATTCTTAATTTAAAAAATCCTCACACGATGGACATTGACCCGAAATTACGATTGCCTGAAGCAATGGAATGTTTTTCGTAAGGTTAATAACTAGTAGGTTGAAAAAAACGATAAAGTGTTGAAAATCTAAAGCTAAGAAATATGCTATAAATGGATATGTTAATATTGTTTATCTAATTTTAACCCACTTCTGAATACAGCTTGCTCAGTTCTGGATCCCGTAGCAAATCCGAAGGGAGTTGAACCTTCGTGAGATACTTGGCCAAATAGGCTCTCTTTTTGTAGTCAACGAAGTTTTTTAACAATGTTTCCAAAATAGGATATATGTAAAATTTATCCCCAACAATTAGCCCCTCACAGAATTTAGCCCTGCGAACAGTTAGGAAAGAAATTAAGAGGAATTACAGATGATCGGGATCAGTTGGCACTTTGTATCGAAAAATGCGCAAAGCATCCAGTATTCGCATTGTTGTTTGCTCTGGAGCTTCTTCTCGTATGTCGATTTTATGCTTAAATCTATATAATTTATTATGTTCGCACTACTTTTGGGTCCAATTCGCCAAGAACATCGCTTAATATCTGCAGCAATAAACATGGCTCTAGCCCATCGAACGTTATAAAGTTAAAGTTTCGATTAAATGGTGGTGCAGTAAGTTTTTCGGTTATGAATTTTAACATTTCACTCATGGTTAGCGGTCGTCAAGGCCGCTGACACTAAGGTCGAAGCGATTAATAATGGTACAAACAAACGGTAAAAACGAATATTTTTGCAAACATAAATTAATGCTAAATAGATTAATAAAATTTTGATAAAGTTGCACATTTAAAACTGAAATGCATGTTTTCAGTTGCTATTACTACGAAAACAACAAAGGTGATATTTCATCAATGAGTGACAGGAACTATTCCAGTGTTAGACTAAACAACATAACATAATTTTTTAAGTAATCTTTATAGTCATGATTACGTTAAAAACATCGACCAGCAAGTACTATAAGAAACAAAGTGTCCAAAATATGCAATCTGCCACAATGATACCGCTTTCTTCGCCAATAATTTGTCTATAAGTTATTTAATGAACTTGAGTTGAGGTCTAAATTGGAGAACAAAATCATGAATTTCTTTGGTTGCTTCAATTTTGTTTATCCCTGTCACTACACAGTGTTGACCATTTGAAAAATTCCCTATCTTTAAACTGGAAAAAATTGCCCCTAAATCTGACTGTATGCGAAAGTATTGACGTCAATCACACATGCCTATTTTTATTCGTTGCTCTTATCAGTCGCCTGTTATGCACGCTCACTTATCCGCACCCAAAAAACAGCTGGCGTATCCGTCACTGCTTTTCTTGTCTCTGATCTCGGGTTGGTACCGCCTATTAACAAATGGCGTTAGAACTTGGTGCAACCAAAACCACTACACTTGTTGACTTCGTCAGGAGTATATACTTCTTGGCTAGGCTTCTATCGCGAACACAGCATTCCACCGGTTAGTTCCAATGCTGAGGTATTGTTTATGCAAATTAACGCTTTCAATAGGCTGGATTTTAATGCAGAATAAGCATTTTAATCCAACTTTTTTGGTCCCCTTTCAACGCACAGTTGTCCAGTGTTTTCAAATAAAAATTACTGAATTTCTAGTGATAGTTGCTATCCTCCAAAAATATTTTACGTTGCAACACACAATAAATTACCAGGAATTTGAACCTGAACTTTACATCGAACAGGAAATGGATCAGACAGTAGAACGTACAACCAGTTCAACTCTGAAAGCCCTCTTCGTAATCGACTGGGCGGACCTCATAACCGAGAGGATCCAAACGTTACCTCGACGAATGTGGAGGTAATGCGAAGTACTTTACGCTGCATACAGGCCCAGATTAACTATACAGAATGTAGCTGGAGAAAAGAACCTATCGCCTACTACTTCTTAAGGTTTTAAGCAATCCCAACGCTCAGAAAGACAGAAAAATGTGGCCAGCCCACCCAAAACACCCCAATTTAGACACAGTAAGAACTGCACAATTATTTCAAAATTTCAAGCATTCATACACAGGATGAGCAGAAGCGAAACAGACCAAATGATAGCGTTAAATACAAACACCACTGCAGACGCCACCTATCGCTGGCCGTGGCCGTACCCCTGCTGCTGACTGTACCCAAATCCACCTCCGGAGCCCCCTTGGGGTTGAGGGCCACCCGGGTGCGCTGGCGCCGCAGAGCCGGACTGCTGGCCGCTGTTGAATGGCCAATTGCCAGAGGCTGGAGGGGCGAAATAACCACCCGCATCATGGCCATAAGACTGCGCCTTGGAGCCATATCCAGAAGGCCCCTGGGAAAGATCTCCTGCGGACTTTGAGGCGGCGTCCAAGGCTGAGGCGTAGAGAGAAGTTCCCGCTCCTGACGTTGCTGATGAGGTTGCACTACCAACCGGAGTATTTCCGCCGGCATTGAAACTACCAGCGTACCCAAAGGGGGAATAGTTGGAAGAACCATAGTTGTAGTTCTAAAAAACGATTTACAATTAATGTTGTTGAACCGTCTCGAACGTGGCTATCGATAGAACTTGCTTAAAACTTCTGTGCAACAAGATAAACGTCCCAAGCCTTACCAGACACAGTCCAACGAATATCAAGTATGGATAGGATCGGAATTTACTAGAAACTTGCAACTACTTTATAAGAGCGTGTTTCAGAAAAGCACAATACCGAAAGCACTTCAATATAAATCACGACATTTCCCGAAACGCTCTTGACAGGATAACTGACTCCAGCATCCAGCAAATTCGCTGCGAAACCAGACCGACGGCAACAGGAGCAAAAAGATTTCAACACGAACGCCTCAGATTCACGAGGTTATTCTTTCAGTAACAAGCTTGACTATGAATAATGCTAGGTTAAATTATTATGAACACGCACTCGAATCTAAGCGCAGAATAATTGAAATTGGCGACACCGTCGGAACGACCAGTCATGCACGATGGGTTTTAAGGCATGTGATTGGAGGTAAGCACAGCACTTACCTGTTGACCAGGTTTGGAGGAAGCGCCGCTTGGTTGGCCATAACCGCCTGAACTGCCGCCGCCACCACCACCGTAGCCCTAAAAAGTTATCAATCAGCGTTACCGGGAGGGAAATCCACGCAAGGCGCCCAAAAGACCATCGTGAACTACCTGCTGAGATTGTGGACTTGGCTTAGGCTGTCCACCGCTTTGCTGGCCGAATCCGCCTGGACCGTAGCTCTGAAACAGCAGTTTGCAACATCAACGTGTTCGTTGTGGGTGTGTTTTTAAACCAATAACAATTAACAAGTGGCCTTTTTACACGGTTCTCAGAGAAATATAAAAAAGGAAAGAAAAATGACTGAAACACCACCTGTTGGAAGGGCTGAGCAGGTTTGGGAGGGGTGCCGCCTTGTTGGCCGTATCCCGTGTAACCCTGCAAAGGTACACAGCAAAGTCGATCACGATCAGGTCTAAGACCGCGTTTTAACCGCAAATGTGCAGCAGCAGTAGGCGGCATTTTACTGGAATTACCTGACGGTCAGATTTCGGTGGACCACCGGCCTGTTGACCGTAACTACTGCCACCGTAGCTCTACAACACACAGAATGACATTAGTGTGCATGACGTGTTTCACTTAAATGAGCGCTAGCGACAAAAAAACGGCATATGCAAAAAAAAGAACGACGTGTCGGTGGCTCATGCAACATACTTGCTGCGGTGGCTTGCTTAATCCGCCGCCCTGCTGCCCATAGCCAGAACTGCCATATCCCTGAAAAAGTTAGATGTAAAAGTAACGTGACAGCACCACTAGACCGGAATATGTGGCACGACTGAAAATGGTGACACAGGCTTACCTGCTGCGATTGGTGAACGGGCTTGGTCTGACCGCTGCCGTACTGTCCGTAGACGTAACTATCGTATTCCTACGCAGAAACAATCCAATTACCCAACCAGTTTTCTAGCTTGCGGGGTAGTATCGGGTCACTAACGGCCAAAGAATTTTAATCTCAGTCCACAAAACAAGTGACGAGCTGAGTGCTGGTGTGGCTTCAAGCCGAAACATACTACTCAGTGGTCATTAGGCTGCCTGCGGAAACGACGAGATAAGTTTGGAAGGCCTGCCGCTTCATGACAAGTTCTGGAACTGTGGTTTGTGGTCCACAACGACAACACATTGAAGATATCAAGCAAGAAGGAATATCACTCACGTCTTGAGACGGTTGGCCGTGTTTTGATTGGAGGCCTGCCTGTTTCCCACCCTGCTGGTCGCCACCGTAGCCCTAAAAAAAAGCATTGCGAGATGTTAGCCACGAACAGACCGAGGGGAGAAAGTAAAAGGCTCGAGAGGAACTGACATGTTGCGATTTTGGTGGACCGCCGCCTCCTCCGAAGCCCTACAACGGAGCAAAAGCCAAACCGTCTAGCTCCGAGTAAGACTACCTCAACCACAAAGTCAACTAGTGGACTCGAATGCACTCAACTTAAATGGAAACTTGGGTAGCGTGTGTGTGTGTGTGTGTGTGTGTGTAGTTACCTGAGATTGTGATTGCTGTCTTCCGCCGTAGGCATCATAGCTCTAAGGGGATCAAAATAGACGCTGATTCGGAAGAGCATTGGTGTAACGCCAGATCAAAAACACAAACAGCTAAATAATACCTGTGGCTGACCTCCTGACTGCGACTGTTGGCGACCGTAGCCACCACCATAGCTGCCCTGAAAAAGAATTGGCATCGTGTGCGCGAAATCACAAAAATATTACGGTGTGCAACAATGCACGCGTTAGTGGTGCTTAACTAGAGAAAACTAGAGCTTAGTCACCGTTTTCCGTTGCCTTGGCAATAAAATCCAACGCTGATGATAATTCCATGTCACAGACTGAACGAAATCTAAGACTAACTGTTGGATAGTGAGGGATAAGCATGAAAATCCAATAGTGCATATGGAAGTTGAGGCAAGACTTCAAATTTAAGGTTGTTGAATGCAGTTTCGACGTGATGACAAGGCGATCCACAACGACCCGTCCCCCAATCTAGTGGAACAAGCTCGTAGACTCGTAGACTTTAAAAGCTGGAATTTGTACGTGGGGTAATTCAAGTGACAAAAAATGTGGTCTACAAAGCGCTCCACAATTTAGGTGAACGTAAATAAGCTATGGAACGCTTCAGGTAGGCAACAAACGCGAAATTTCGCAAAGCTTACATGCGATTGGCCAAGAGGTTTGTGATCTTGCTGTCGACTCGAACCTTGCGACGAGAACTCGCCTCCGTAATCCTAAAATTAAGCGATTCAAGAGTGAAGATTATGGATCAAAATAACTAATATAGTTTGAAAAAAAAACACGCTCATTCTCTCGGTTTCAAAGTTGGTCCACGAAAGGAAGCTTCCACCAGAACTAAAATCGATTTACCCCCAGAAATTGGCTCGATGAAATGGCCAGTCCGAAATACCAAACCATATGGACTCGGTTTACAAGTTTACAATTCAACAAGTTAAATTAGTCAAGGAAAAACTTCACGCTGATGACAAGGTAGCCATGACTTGTAATTAGATCGTGCGGAAGTCTTGGTTAAACGGCAACGAAAGGAAGAAATGCGTTACAAGTGGATTATTTTGTAAAAAAGGCGACACGCCACACCACTTGGACAGTATTTACGCAAATGAGTGGTGCTTGATTGCAAACAGTGGCCCACCTGCTGATGAGACGAGGGCTGTCCGCTTCCAGGCGGCTGATGACGCGCCCCACTGCCACTACCTTGCGGAGTGTATCCGTAGCTGAAGTTCTAAAATGCCGAAATTACCCCACATGCTAGTGTGGTCAAACGAGACAAAAGCTTACACTGGCCACGTCAAATCCAGGATACGCCAAAGAAGTTTAAAGTGAATGATGGGAAACCACGGCCCGGACTTATTTGTAAAGCGGCCGTGACGAATTAATTAATGAATCTTACGTAGGTCATTAAACCATCCACTTTCGTGGTATCGTTGTCACAATTCAAGCCTACACGCACGGTAGGATGCGTGGAATGTAAAATCTACGGTAATTGGACCGAAATTGCCAAAACCTGCGACTTAAAGCGGATTAGTACCTGGGAATGATTTGAGGCCTGCGGATTGTAGCCACCACCAGATCCATAACCGCTCTAAAATATCAAAATGAAAATACACAGGAAAAGCGCTAACCTGCTGAAGATGAATTTGAAAATATTTGTTTTAATTGCCACGTCCTAGACACGGAATTGGAAATTTTACTTGGCCCAACGCTCACCTGGGATTGCTGCGCTTGTGGGCCTCCTTGATCAAACCGTGATCGAGGAGGCGGGTTGGACGATGCTGGTGGATTTTGTCCACTTTTGCCGCTACCATAGGACTGCTGAACGCCAAACTTTGATCCGTATCCTAAAGAAGCAGTTTGGGAGGACGGTTCACGTCCAGGCTCATCTGACGCGGGACCGGCCGAACTGAATCGCGAGGGCCGTCCGCTACCACCGAAGGATCCCCCAGCACGAGGTGCGAGTGGCTTCACATCGTCCACCTTTGGTGATTGACCATAGACGCCAACCTGGTACCCACTCGAGGCTGCCTCGGCAGCCTTTGGAGGGGTCTGCTGCTGGCCATAGGCACCGTAGTGGACGGAATAACCCGAACCCGACTGTCCGGGAGGTGGTCCCTGGGTCTGACTGTAGCTGCCACCCCGTGCGCCACGGCCGCCTCGACCACCGCGAAAACCACCTCTAAAGCCACCGCCTAAAATGGCCTTGCAATTACCGGTTTGTGCCATGACGCGATGTACACATCACAACTCACTTACCATCGCCTTGGTAACCTCCGCCATATTGGTCATCTGCACCCGAAGGTCCAGGAGGTGAGTCACCACTGCGGTCATATCCCCTCTTTTCACCAGACTGATAGTAACCGTAGCCACCACCGCCGCCACCGGACCCGCCGCTATAGGCTTCATAACCTCCGGACTGATATCCTCCACGACTGCCGCTCTCTCTGGGGTACCCATCACCTCCGCCGCCACCACCACCACCGCGATAGCCACCTCGACCATAGTGGGAAGGCTTGTCAGGCGAAGCGTACTGATCGTACTGCGAATTGCTGTAGGGAGGACGATCGGGAGGTGGGAAGGATCCGCCACCAAATCCAGCTCTGGCACCACCGCGAGGGCCTCGTGGGTATCCACCGCCATAGGCACCGCGGCCTCTACCGCCGGAGCCATGGTAATCGGAGTCGTCGCCAAAACGGCTATTACCCCCGTAGCGACCCTCTCCACCACCACCACCACCGAAATCGCGTCCACCGTCACGATATCGGGGCCCACGGTTGGCACCGAATCGACCTCGATCGCCACCACAACGATCATTCCGGTAGTCGAATCGGCCGCTTTAAAGCATAACGAAGGAATTCAAATTGGTGGGCTTACGCCTAGTTCCAAAATCATAAACTGTACGCAAATGTTGCTTTGACCACTAGTCAATACGCTCTGTTATTGATACAAGACTGAAGTTAATTCTTCCAGGTCGTGTACATACCAAAACAGTTCAACGCCTATAAACTCAACACAAACAAGTGTGAAAAGCACTAAAATAAACGATTTAATGATAAACACTCAGATTCGTGAAGCCCGGAATCCATGGAAACTAATTTAGTTTACGTGGATGTCATCTGATGCATTGACAGATGATGCTAGTGCCACTTCTACATATCGCGACAGTGATTGTGAGGAGTCAGAACGGGATATCATTTTATACTCACGTATCAGTGCTTTAGTGCAACTGAGGTGCCAAGATCAAAAATCCGCACAGGGAAGTTACATGCGAGCTTACCGTGAATCCCTGCGATCGTAGTCATTGCGGCCTGGTGACCTTCCATAGCTGTCAACTCTGGAACGATGGTCGTGGTAGTCGCGACTGTCGCCACCACCACCACCGCTGAATCGACTTCCAGAGTAATCCCGCTGGCTGGAGGAATCCATACGGGCCCGCTTTTCAGACTGTCGACTAGCCTTCCCCTCAACATTATACTGTTTAATTAACTTTTCGGCATCGTCACGTTGTAACTCCGTAAAGATTACTTCATCGAAGACACTGGAGGGGTCCATGTCGATGGCCTTTGGAATCTCGAAGTTGGCTAAAATGGATACAAAACTGGGTTAAAAAAACGAAAATCATGCGTCAAACTGCAATTAAGTTTTGATATGCCCGAAGCTTTTTGTCAGACGTTTGCTAGGATCACAAAAAACAGTAAAATACAAACCCTCATATTACCAAAACCCCACAAATTTCCTTGGATTTACTTACCTTTCCTGTCGGGAGACTTTGTACTGGGCATCCTAAACTCTTCCAAAACAAAGACACGCACACTCACCTTTGCCACCACGTGATGTTGCCATGTGGTTAGACGAAATTGTCCCGCGACACGGTACACACACACACACACACAGATAGAGATATACAGAGCGATGCAAATTCAACAACTACCTTTCATTTCGAGCACAGCTTTCTCTGGCACTTCCTTCCCTTCCTCCCTCGTGCGCTGGTCAATCCTGCGCCTGAACTCTTCATCCGTGGGCACGATAACAATCGCCTTGCGCTGAAAACCCTCGAAAGGGCGCATTTTACGCCGCTGGGCAGACGGATAAACATTTGTCTGTTGACGCGAACAGGGTCCGAGTGAATCGGCGCAACCGAGGCGAATAGGGAAAAAACAGTCGAGTTGGTTTGCATATGGTAATAAGTGTCAGACAGGTGTGAGTGGTCATGCGACAATTCAGCTCCCCTGTTCAGTGAATGCATAGGACTCCGCCTGCTCGCCAGTTGAAGGTATTATCACTAACTTGGAGTGCGATTAGTAGAAACCCAATTTGAAGGAGGATGGGTGAAGCAACTAGATTATGTTAACATCACTGACATCAATGACGTGGCGAAACGAGGTGGGGAGATGGGGGTGACCCCTACGAACACGAATATGATGCCACTGCAGAGGTTACGGCGGACTAAATTGCTGACATTTTGTTGAAACTTCACATCAAGGAACCAATCTCAAAGTGATCTGCAAACCACCCATTAAATGGGAGTCGGGAAATTCATTTTAAAATCAGGGTTTTATAATGTCCTGACCCACGACATCTTATACCGACGGCTTAAGGAACTCGGAACCCTGTAAATTCAGATTTTTAGCGGCAATGCGCTCGCGACAAAGGCGGGAGGAAGAAAAGCGTTTAGGGTTCAACCATGCACTTTGTTAGTGAGTGCTGCAGATGTGACGCCATAGAATAGTACATGCAGTAAATCACGGTAGACTGAGTCCTGGAAACAAGAAGTAGAGTTATTTCGGGAAGGAAGACAAACACGGAACTTTTTTTCTTTTTTTGTATATTTTTCTAATTTTTCGAGTAAACTGTAGTCACTTGACTTATTACACTGTTAGGAATCCCAAATAATCAGCAAATATAAAAACGTCGGCAATGTTTTACAGAGAGCCCGATAGCTGATTCCGTAAGTGCAAAAATACTCCACTTTGCACAAATTGTACTGGAATAGAATGCAAAATATACGCTACAAAAACAACTCGCATATTACAAGTAGGACAGTCCCGACGCAATCGAAAATCGTAGTCACACGCAACATGATAATGGGATGCGATCAAAGTTATTTTTAGATGTTTATTGTTTAAAACGTACATGAAATTTGACCTATAAGCAGTGCTAGCAAAAGAACAAAAGTGTACGCCCGTGGATTCCTGTTTCCGAAGTCCGCTCTAATACAATCGTAGAAATGGCGCTGAATGAGAGCCGAATTCTTTCAAAGCATTACCAAAAGTAAAATCCCCAGTTGGTTTTCATGACCGGCGAAAGTAACCACTTATTTGGTAACAGGTGCTGCCGCAGTCGATTTGAAATAATCGAACCGAATAAACATTAATTTTCGTACAAAATCATGTTTAATAAAATGGCATCAAGTATCAGACCAAAAAACTTCCACGTGTGTAGATTCTCATCGGATATTCGAAGTAGAAAGTGAAAAAATGCGATTAGACTGCCCTTTAACCTGGACGGAATCGTAAATACCTAAAATCCCATGGAATAAACATTACGGGATCTCCCTTAGGGACCACAGAGTCCAACAATTTATTAACACGAGCTAATGTCAGAACCGCAACAGCGACTATCCTTGATGCTGTCAAAGATTTAAAAAAATCAAAAAATATCCCCATTAGAATTTTTATTAGGCTTAGTTTAACAAAAAATTTAGAAAAAAACTGATTCACGAACCCCATACACGGGGAAACTCGTTTAAATTGAACATGATGTGAAGGAAGTTTACGGATAAAGTCATGACCGAAACGCACCTGATCAAGAATGTAATTCCGCCTCCGTTTCGAAGCGATTGAAATAAGCTTATTCAGACACTGGTTTGCCTTGTCAATAAGTGCGTCCCATCGACCGTGGTAGTTGCGCTTTCGTGAGAGGCCCGTGACCTAGGAGGAAAAATCATCTTATATACCAATAACGTACAAAAGTTACGAATGAAAGCTAGAAACTTTACCTTCATTTTGTCAAGTATTAAATTTGTCCCAAGCACATTGTAGCGCATTTCCGGCTTCTCCTTGCACAAATTATTAGCAAAGAACGTTTTCCCAGAACCTGGCAGTCCGATCATCATAATTGCTTCACATTCGGCTTTTGAAGGTGGTGGCTTTTGAGCATGAATACGACTTGTCAGAGGAATTTCGTTGATTAGTTTCCAAGAATCGGCATCTAAAGAGGTTAACATGATAAAATGAAATACCTTCAGTGGGTGAGAACCAGGCAGGTTGATTATCCTGTCCAAAGTTGACTGAAAATTCAACATTTTTCACATAGATGTGGGGGAAGAGTGCAAAGTCATCGCCAAAAGACGAGACAGGAATCCGATAGCATTCTCCTTGTTGTACACCGTTCACACTAAAGCTCATTGAAGCCTCAGAATTTGCTATCTCCAGGAATGCACCGATGACATCCCCCTCACCAAACTTGCATCCGTAGTCCACAAATTTACCGTCGCAGGACTTCTTAGCTGTTCCTCCGTACCCATAAGAGAAAGGCTCTTCACCAAGAGCAAAACCGGTCTTTTCCGTTGACCAGCCGATTCGTAGAACGTGAGTTGAGCCACCAACTAAAGATTCCAAGTTTTCGACAGAAATTTCTTTGATCACCTTAACCTCAAAAAATGACTTTCCACCATTTACACCGTAGTTGGCACGCGCTCCAGCCCACATTAATGAGAAACCACCTTCGGTTAAGGGTTTCGCGGAGAGGCAATCTTGGCTAACAACAAGACTGAGGTCTGAGTTGTAAATATCCAAAAATACGCTATCCTTTTGCTCCCAGCCGTCGGACTCATCTTCTATGCTCAAACTGGGTTCACGAGTGCGGCGAGGAGACCTTCGTCTTTCACGGTCACTGGAACGGTCACGGCCTCTTGACCGGTCTCTGTCACGAGTGCGCTCACTTTCACGAGACTTGTGACGACTTCGTTCTCTTGAGTGTTCGCGTTCTTTTGAACGGTCCCGATCCCTTTCCCTGGAACGATCGCGTTCTCTGGAAAGACGACACTCCTTTGGAGACTCACGATCCCTAGGAGGCTCAATTTCTTTTGTACAAGGAGGTTCTTTCGATTCAGAAGTTTCCACTGGAGTTGGACTTCGTGGCTTGGGTTCTTCATCTGGAACCATTACGCCAGAATCACCATTAGTTTGAGAAATCTAAGACAATTTAACAACTACAAAGCAACTAACCCCAAGTTCTTCCTCGTCAACCGAAACACCATCAGCAGCGCTCACCTCAACGGCAGTTTCGATGGGTTGTTTTGCTGTCGGATAGATGAAACCACAAAAAAATTCATACCTTCAGCCAATGACTTCGCAAAATCTTGCAGCGTCTTTCCTTCCTCACTTAATACCTTTGTAAGGCGTTGTGTAAGAATAGCTTTTGTTCCTATAGGGTTAAGTCCCCGTCTCCTGAGTTCATCTCGCAGGTCATTAACCTTTAACGTTGCCGCATCAAAGCCACCATCCATTTTGTAACGGTAATGGGAGACAGCGACTAATTAAAACAATTGTTCCAGAGTTATTTCCTGAAATGTCTAGCCCGATAAAAAACCTAACATTGCACATTGCTTTATTCAGAGATATGATTGCGCAAAACAGTAACTTATTCCAGGCCATTGAAAACATGATTGTTTAGGAAAGAATTATGCGTTCATAAAAATAATAAATTACATCAATTCGAAATATGTGATTCCAAAGCCGTAATATGTCGACATTTATCAAAGGTGTCTGAAATCGGAAAGCTCTCATTTGTTAGGACCTCCTTAGGTTTTTTTGTGAAATAGATAAAAGGAAATTTTAAACATAATGACTTTTAAAATATCTGCTAGATTTTTGTAAGGCTTCAACCTAAACAAGGAGCTACATCAAAAACGATGCTCTTTATTTGTGAACAAAAGGTCACTTTGCTCTTTGGTCTTTACATTATCACAATTACTTCTCAAATCATGCGAAAACTCCTGGTTAAAAAAAATATGCATTTTTTTCTGTCATCCGTGACGGAGTAAAGCGCTTTAAATGTAGTTTACATTAGTTTTCAAGGGATTGAACATAAAACGTGGGACTAATGAAGTGCAGCATTTTCTATTTTTCTATAAATTACGCACATATGCCCTCGTTTAATGAATTTTTTGATTGAAAAACTATTCTTTTCATCACCCTTAGCTAAATCTGTATTTTGGCAATAATGCTGCCAATTCAAATGCACTAGCACATGGACCTTTTTGCGACACTGTTTTACATATCAGCATTTTTCGAATTTTCATCCAGCCTGCAAATAGTCTAGTATAAATGCACCAGCATTTTACCCGTTAGTGTGAGTTAAGGTTCGCTGCCATATTCCCTTTTCGAGACCGCACCTTATTTAGCACAAATAAGAAAGTATTATTAGGGTCACTAAGCGCAGTATTTTGAAACATTTTAGACATGTTTTGTTATTTATGTAATTCATGTGATTAAATTGTCTGATTTCTAAAATACTAGATGATCTTACCTTTGGAATAAACCGAATTATTTGGTGTTCACAATATATGAAAGGGTCAAATTTTGCGAATTCCATGGAGGTCTATTATAGTTGATTTCATCTAGGATAAAATTTTTTCGTGATGTCTTTAATTTTTTATTACTTTGGAATACAAGTTGGGAGTTCAAAATAAGAATCGTTGTATTATGTAGTAGATATGCGCAACATTGAATGCTCAATCAAACGCAAAACACGTAACAGTCAAAAACTGCTAAAATTTTATAATATCGTGCAGCAAATAAATCGCAATATTTGTATAAGCTTAATTTTTTTAAATATCTTTAATTTTAATTTACCTAATTTCTGTGAATTGAAACGATATTAATATCCGATGAGGATTGGTAAACTAGAACTCTAAGGACTATTGAAACGTTTCGGTTTTTTAATAAAGTTGATAAATGAACCTAAAAATTATTTTTTTAGATAAACATATCAGTAAGTTTTAACGAGTTATTATTCTTCCTTATGAAATGTATCAAATGTTTTTTTCCGGAAAATGCAACAGATTGGCATTTTAAGTTTTCAGGTATTATATAAAACTAATAACAAATTATTTTCCTTTTTAAGAAAATAACATTTCGTTTTAACTCATTATTTTAAATCAGAGATGCTTCAAGGATTGAGGTCACCAGATAAAGGCGCGTTTCACGGTCATTTTGGGCGATCGCAATTCACAATCGAATTGCAAGGTTTACAAAAAGCCCTTTAATGTTGCATTTAAAAATTAACGATAGTGTACTAACGCATTTAATGAAATGCTGAGGATCTGCATTAGCTGCTGTACCTCGCCCAGTAATACAAACGACAGTAGTGCCAAAGTCGGTTTCAAGAAAAGGGAAAATGTCTTGAAGAAGAACAGAAAGCATTCAAAAAAATCAACTCAAAAGATTCTGCTTCTCGGCACCGGTGAAAGTGGAAAAAGTACTTTTTTAAAGCAGATGCGCATCATCACCGGGAAAACTTTCACAGAAAGTGAAATCGATCAGTTTAAATCTGTAATATATGACAATATTTACAAAGGAGTTTTATATTTGCTGCAGGTAATATTTTTTGACTGTATTTTTTTGTTTTATTGTATTGTAATCCACAAATACATACAGTAGAAGTCGCATTTTCAACAGCCTCTCAATTAAATTATCGAATCTTGAATGTCGATACTTTGGCCAAATTGGATTTTTCTTTATGTGTTTTTGGCCCGTCTTAGTGTCTTCATGCAAGTAATAAAGGCTGCGGTTTGGTGTATTCATTAAGATTAAATTTCTAGATGCTAAAATAGAACTCTATAAAGCAACCTGATAATAAAATATATTTCATGCTAATGTTTATTATTAGTTACCTAAATCATAAAATTTACCTTGCTAGTCAAATTTAACTGAATATATATCTTATTATCAATTACTCTATTATGGTCTGAGGGATGAAAAAAATCCAACAGTCACTAAAATCATAGAATTGAAATTTGATAGGGCCATGTAGTAAATAAGCAAGGGTAAAGACTTGTATCTATCTTATCTTGGGTTTTATATTTGACTGTGATGACTCACTCTCGTCTTTATCTAGGTAACTACCTTTGTCTGCCAATTACTAATGCAATAGAACTAATGAAAATTTATAAACTATTAAGACAATTACTGAACGAGAAACTAATGTCGCCTTCAAACTTGGTTCATCAGAGTATTAAGGTGGACAGGATTTACAGATCAAGCTTTGCAATGTGGCTGTGGAATAAATTATTGTGGTTTAAGAGTTGACCGTGCCTAAGGTTGTGTTAAGACGTCCTATTTGTCATAATTCAACTTTCCTTTAGCGTCTAGTGTTGGCTAACTTAAATTTATACGTCTGTCACTAGCTTCAGGAATTGGCGACAACCATAAACTGTGAATTTGCTGCTGATTCACTTCCGGGTTTTTCCAACTTGTCTCTGTTTTTGAGCTCTTAATTTTGTGTGCGTGTTAGGAAATGCCGGCACAAGCATAAAAATGCAGCCAATTAACCTCCGTGTTGAGAAGGTGAGGGCTAATCGCTCATTGTGTGCGACATATTTGTTCTAAGTGCATAAAGCAGCAGGTCTCAAGTTCAGTTGATTGAAATAAATTAGGTACAACTGCTTGGGAAATGACTCAGTGTCTGTCATGTTGCAAATTTTCTGGTTGCTTCTCACATTGGGGCCTAATTGTACTCAAAATTAGCATATCTGCATGTGTACTTATACATAGCCACGCCTTGCAGGTGAAGAGAAGTCTAGATTTGTCTTCAAGGCATTATTTTTCTCACAAAAAAAGGGCAACCTGCTGTCTAATCCACGTCGATTGGAAAAGCACCGTTTAGGCAGACGAATTGAAATATGCTCTAGCCAAACGCATCCAAAATTTACTTGTTTGTGTTACTACCATTTCTAACCTATTCCATTGTTGCTCTTATTTTATTCGATGTGTCGCCTAAGTCATGGCAAGTCGTCAGGTCTACACCGACAATTCTCACGTGCCTTGAAGCCATTTAAATGAAAAACAGCGCTGAAATTTTCTCACCAAATGACGTAAAGTGCACTCTTGTGCAACATGTTTTTTGCTGTTCGCGGAGGGGACATCTTAGCAATTAAAAGAACACTTTGTCAAAGAGTAACGTAACAATTTCACTTCTCCCAGTTTTCAACAGCAGAGTGTACGCACCTAGAAGTGACACCAGTAACGGGAAGAATGCCATTACTCGGTGTTCTGTGGCATTAAGTGATGTAGACACAAATTTGCGCACCAGCTTGTAACGTCAGTTGTTAGGGGGAATTATGGGAAATCTTAGCGTTAAAATAAAATGAAGTTCTTAAATGACCTAATTGTGAACCAGGTATCAACCGTTTCTGTTCTGTGGTATGTGTGCAATTAAGAGTCGAGTCCAGGCTCCTGATTTCCAGTTAACTGAATGACAATTTGCTTATGAAACACTATGCCCCGAAACCAGCACGTTCAACACTGGATCTTTTCTTCTTGAAGGCACGCACAACTCTTGGCATTCCGTGGGCCGGAGGTTCTGGGTGTTCAGCCGAGCAGGCTGCTGAACGCCTGGAGGAGCACTTTCGAGAGACCCGCGCCGAGCGTCGTCAGAGGGCGTTTCTGGGCAACGGGGTTCCACTCTGGCGGGAGGAGGAGTTCCTCGCCCTAGCGCCTCTCTTCCAGGCCGTCTGGGCAGACTCTGGCATCCGGCTGGCGTTTGAACAGCGAAACCGTCTCATCACCGAGGTCTTTGTGAGTCTGCTTACTTATTTTTCACAACTTTACCCCCCAAACCAGTTGGTTATTAATGCAACATACAATTTGTGGTCTTGAAGTACAATGCCCGCAAAAAACGTTGTCGTAAATGACACGATTTGTGTTCAATTAACCACTTTTGAAGACAGTACATGGATTTGACGGTGGTCCTCACAATGCGTTGAAATCCTAACGAAAAAAGAACTCTACAAAAAACTGAGAAATTGGCATAAAAATTCCTCAAAATGCGGGTGTTAATGCATTAAGTATTCGCCACTATTTTCACTAGAAACTAAAATCTGGCAAAAATGTCCGCTTAAACAAAATCGATCTTGTTTGAGCCAGCGGCGAGCAGTGTAGTCAACTTAGAATCATTTTCAGGCTTTCATTTAATTACCCGATTGTTAGTCTTGTGTTAAAATCGAGCTTAAAGTCTCACTAACGCCCAATTATTGGTGTTCAGTGTTTGAAACGTTATAGTGGTCGACAATGTTGTTTGTTTAATTTAATTGTCGCCTTGGGAATTCGGGGCAGTTGGGAAATAGCTCTGGCGCTTTCAACTAACATTTCTGACAACTAATTTTCGTTGTAATCAGTCTGAAACACACCACGTTGGTAAAACGGAAAATTTTTTTACCGAGTTTGATGTCCCTCGAGGCTCTTTCTACAATTTTTCTGAGCTTGGGCCTCAGTTTTGTTCTTGCGACAAAATCGCTTTGAAAACAACATTGGTTAGTCGCTTAATCCTAATCGATGTAGGAGTCTACTTTGATCAAGGTTAATCCCACCGCCTCTTGCGACATGACTCCAAGTACCAGTAACGGAACCTGCTGATTATGTTTTGAGGAAACAGGAAGTCCTAAATCTACCAAGTGATTTCAAATAAATGGCAGCTGCTGAAAGGAAATTGCTAGAAGTGTGTGTGTGTGTGACTTAGTTAATAAAACAGAAATATTTTCGCGGTCTTTTGGGGTTTCCAGAAAGGATCTGGCCCAAGTTTTCGGAACAACGAACAACAAAGCTCTCAGAATAGCAGCGTTTGCCGTTGGAAGTGGTTAACATTTTGCTCGAATTCCAACAAGAAAAAAGTGCTTCTCAAGCACAGGAATCAGTTTGTAATGTTCTTGGTGCCAAGGTTGTGTGTATTTATTGGTACAAGCATTTTAGAAGTGACCATTTCGATTCCAGTGACCTGCCGCTCCCCGCAGAGCAGCGTCGAAAGTTTTACTGAATTAAGACTCGACACAAACTCAGCAATAACTTGCAGTTCAGTTAGGAATCACCCAAACAGCGCTTGCATCAAATGGCAAAAAGTCATGAAGTAGGAATTTGGGTCCCACATGTGTTGACCGAACACATCCCCCTAAGTCAAAGTATGAACACATTCCTTCCACTGCTTGTCCACCGGCAACAAACAAAGGACGTCTTGTGGAAAATGTTGGTAAGAGAAGAAATGTCTACTTTTGCAAGTATCCTGAACGTAAAATGTTGTGGGCAGACCCCTGACAACTCAGTACATCGACTCCGAAACAGGACATCCATCTGAAGAAGCTTCTCCTGTGTATCAAGAACTTCTAGAAACTGGTCAGATAGTGACTGTGGAACGCTACGACCGACAACTAAACAAGCTGAACAAAGAACTTGACCAGAAAGGGCCATTTACTGGGTAAACAAGTAGGCAAGTCATACTGCTGTTGGATAACAACGCTCGACCACCTCACGTTACTCGCGCGACTCAGAAGATCCTCTTGAACTTGGAATGGGAAGTACTTCCACACGCGGCATATTCACCAGACTTGGCCATATCCCACAATAT
The DNA here is from genome assembly GCA_900604375.1 of Mesocestoides corti. Taxonomy (NCBI): domain Eukaryota; kingdom Metazoa; phylum Platyhelminthes; class Cestoda; order Cyclophyllidea; family Mesocestoididae; genus Mesocestoides; species Mesocestoides corti. The sequence continues at coordinate 38,847 of UXSR01000067.1, forward strand.
TTTGTTCCGGTCAATACAGCAGCAGTGGATCAACAGTTCATAACGTTGGACGATGTGCGTGAATTTACCGATGACTTTAGTGGTTCGAAGGCCGAAAGTTGCGTTCGCGACGGCGTAAGGTCATATAAAACGATGTGTAATACTTCCACGAATAAGTTCTTAGTTCTCTACTTTATAGATTAAATAAATTTGCCGAAAAATCTGTACAAATTAGGTCATACACCTGATAGCAAAGCGATTTAGAGTTGGTGCATTTGCTAATGAACTGTTTAAACTCTGAATTCGCTGATTCACGTGTGCATCCTCTTGGACCTCCGGCTCAGTCATTTGACCTCCCCCCTTCTTCCTGATATTTGGCCTTTGGTTCACCTTTATGAGCCGTCTGACTTTGTATCCGCGCAAGTAGCTACCACGGTTGATGCGTTCACTCTTCTCTGTGGCACGCACTACAGGCTATTTGTACTTAGATTTCACTTTCTGTCTCCACAGCCCTTAATCCTCTAATTATTATCTAGGTAATTGATGCAAAGCCAACTTTTTGATGAAGATTGGCCTTGACGTGTCTCAAAATGACCTCAAGTGCATAGTTAGAACGAATCGGATTGACGATAATTAATCCCTGGTTCTTAATCAGCAACGTCTTTTGACTCGAGATGGCTAAATCTCGCAACAAAACTCGCAGATTTCGTAGTAACTAAGCTGCCAGATTTCGTATAGCAACGAGAATTTGTAAAATCTGAGGTTAGTGTCCCACGTGCGATATCTCTTGGTAGAAAACCAAGACAATCTTCTAATGGATAAGTTGAAAGTTCTTCATTTCGACAGCAGATGGGTTTCCACCTACTTGACTGGCATTATTTTCCCCTTACAGATGACTCACTTAGTCGACTACTAATTCTTCTATTCACTTTAATCAAAAAAGTTCGAATTATTGAGGTCATGCTCCAACGCACATCACATCTTTGCTATTTTTATCCCACAATATGGCCTTGTTTGTTTAAAATTTCTCCTATTCGCCTGAGGTTTGGCGCCATGTGCGTAAGAAGACATCTGATTAAGCAATTGTGCTAGTGTGTAGGTGTGCTAATGCCGAACAATCATGCTACATCGATTGTAGTAGCACGAAATACAGCTTATGCGTGAGAACCTGTACCTTGTGTGTCTCTCGCTTGTTGTGTGCGCGTGTCGGTGGACACAATTTGCGCTATTTGGTGGCAGTCAGTGAACCCCAGAATCAATTTCAGTAGTCGTTTCTTGATTACTCGGGAAACTGGCAACTGTGAATTCACTATTCGCGGTTTGACGCACACTGTCATAATGGGTGACTGGTAAGCTTACTACACAAGCTGTTTAAGGATTTTTCGGGTAACTTTCAAAGCCGAAAGTTCTAAAGCCTAGGTTCGATGAGTTTAGAATTTCGCTAAAAGGTTTTCTTGAGTGAACTCACATGCTAAGCCTGATGCAACTATAACGTGGGATGCTTTTGCTTATTTAATAATTCAAATTTTGTCAAACGACTTTACGATTTGCTGCGCCCTGTCATAAAAAAGGCACATTCAACGCGTGAAATGTGCAGTTAAACCTGCGTTAGTACATCAAAGTGAATCTTTAATGTGTCTCTCGCTGGCGTAGCGTGCTTTGTATTCTTCTTCAAGTCATAGACGTGACGTAGTTAGTTGAATACAAGCGAAAGGTCACTATGTGCGAAACACGTCTAGCGATTTGGTGGGCAAATAGCGCGTGGTGACATCACTAACTGATGATCAGCCAAAAAAATTAACTTAAATGCTATTAAGTAATTTTAATGTCCCTGGTTAAGCAAATTTCTGGTGGAATTCTGTGAGGTATAGTGTCGTGCAGTTGGTGGTGCTGTGCCTTTTGACTGTGATTGCATGTGTTATCACCAAATTTAAAGGCAACCAACTGTTTCTGGGTAAAAATAAAAGTCTCCGGGTTCAGCTACAACTCGGACCACCCACGTAGTTTATGAGACTGCACTGCAAGAATGTTGTTTATTCTGATTCGCACTTGTTGAAGGCTTAGTCGTGAATTCTGAACAGGGCAATTTTACGCAAACTACAGGAAATTATCAACACTTTGTGTAGTTACACGGTTCCCCATCAAATCGGCATTTTTAACAAAGCCGTGTCACTTGCCATCAACTGAAATCGTCACAGAACAGGAAAAAGTTGACTTCGTATGTAAAAATTGTGATGTTAAAATCAGCTGCTTCGTGTGATGTAGTGTGAAAAACTCAGGCTAGAACAAGCATTATTTGTGTCAATTAAATTTATAGATTGTAGCAGAGATACGTCACGCTAATGCGAAACAACATCTATTTAAAAAAAAGAAATACAAAATAACGCTGGAATCTCCACCCACCTAGTCCGAATCTAGCCGCTAACGTGCTTCTTTTAGTGAAGTTCTCTGTGAGGCGCACAGCTTGAATTTAGCTGGCTGAGTTTGTGGGATCTAGTGTTGTACCATTTTGAGCTGATTTTCAATTATGGTATCTAAAAGGCACGATTCCTATCGGTGGCAAAGAGTATCAAACAATAATGTCGAAAACACTTTATTTGATTTCAAAATTAAAATCATTTCAATTTAAAGCAGACTTGAAAATTTAAGAGTAGTGACACAATTCACGTGAGACGTTGCCCAGTAAGAAACAGTGGGCATTTAATTATGGGTAGCAATTTGGCTAATCCCTTTGGGGCATTTAATCCGTATAACTGATGCCTAACCATGTAATTCGAAGCCTTGACGCCTAGATTATGCTTGTCTGTGAAACCCTACACTTCTGGAGGCAAATTTTTGAGATCAAAACGTAGAATTTACGGCAAGTAGTTTGATTTCACCGTCAGTGACAACCCCAGTTTCTCAAAGACAGTGCAAAATAAGTTGCAACAGAAATTATTGGCCGGAATTTGAGCCGCAACCTCGTTGAAAAGATCTGAGGGCTTATTTTCACCTTCGCGCTTAAATTCTGTGCAACCATTGACAGTGAGCCGCATAAAACCACATTGCGGCGACAGATTTTAACTGTTGCTTGCGTTTCTCAACTGACTGTTGTCAAGTTAAGGGTACTTAACCTAACAATTATGCATTTGCCCACCTAGCAAATTGTGCTTAATTGTCCTAATTTGGTGCTGCGCTGCTGATGTCATTTTTCAAAATTCTCTTGCGTTGCCAATGCTCTACCCACTTATTGCTACAGTTGTAAGCTGAGACTAATTTATCAGCTGGTTCGAGTAATTATCTACTGATAGTTTTGGCAGATAAAAACCATCTAGCCTTCAGCGATTTGCTTTTTTTTTCAAACAGTTTCATGTAATTGGAACGCAACGGTTGGGGAAAAGACTGAGAGGGTGTGTGTGTCAACGGCTTATTTGAGGTCTCAACGAAGTTGTGCTGCTGTGTGCGTGTGGGTGGAATGGTAGAGGTACAACTAACTGAATGGTGAGGTGAGTGAAGGCGCATACTTGGAGGGACTGACTGACGGACATGCCTCGAAAGGGGGAGAGATGTGTCGGCGCATGTGGCAACAGGCGTGAATCATTTGAACCATGTTAAACAGGGACTATCGGTTGATCCAGATATCCCAGAGTCACTAAGCCGCAAAAAACCATCAAACTCGATTAGTTTTCAATTAAATCAATCTAGTCAGCTCTCCATTATATCCACTCAATCTAAAATCCCGCAACTAAATTATCTGGCCTCCACTTACAAATCTGTTCTAATGAATGATCTAACATTATGCTGATATCTGGTCATTTGATCAAATTCCACAATTCATTCACCTGTTCACGAGTCATGCTCTGTGAGCATGGAAACGTCAGGAACGCGGTCGGTGTCGCTGTCCGTCGAATGAAAGTCTCGAACGGTTTTGTACGAAAACCGGGTCCATCGCACACAGTCACTCCCGTAACCGGGCCAGTGAAACTGCACCAGGCTCCCACTCCACGCCGTCCGTGATTTTAGCTCGCACACTTGCGAGGCAATGTTGTCTTTGGCAAGAGCAACGAAGGATTTGCCTGTGGATTGTGTTGGATTTTAATGTAACTGACAGCGCTGTTGCAAAACCAAATCGCTGTTCGGTGTTTGGGGCCAAGTCAGGCAGGAACTAAATAACAAATTGAATGCGACCGTCTCCCCATTTTATTGGCTAATCATCGACAGGTTCCACGTGATCAATAATTTTGAAACCAATGGATGTCCATTGGTCCAGTCGCCGCGGTCTCAGACACGCGTCCCCTTTTCACGGCGTACCCGTCTGCTTATTCGCTCCTGTGCTTGTACCACCACCACCACCACGCGCTTAACTCCTCTGACACTTCAGGCTCTTGGACGTTAATTGGCTAGCCTGAATTGTACTGGATATGTGCAGCTGTGACCCGCAACTACACAAGTTGGTCGAGCTGTCTAGTAGACAGTTGTCGCCCCCTGTCTGGTCTTCATCAGAGCAACGTGGTTTGAGACTACAGCACTGAATTGGACGTGCGCATGTGAATTTTACAACCGTTTACTAGATATCTCAACCGAGTCGTCATTGGTATGTCGTGTGTGGCGTTTGCACGCGTGTGTATTTCTAGCTGAGATGTGTTAACCACCGTAATTCATAGACTCATTAACACCGAGACCAAGGGACATCTGTTATTACACGTAGGGATAACTCAAAAATAAAAATCCCTGCTAATCCAGTGTGGGTTGAGGTTCTCCCATGCTGCGAAACGGCGTATTGCGTCGACTGTGTTTTGAATGTTTAAATGTGTTGATTTACTAGAAACTTTTAAGGTGACGCTCTGAGGCTATAGCGTTAATAGTCAAATAACTCTAGTTGCTCCTACTTTTAAGCGGTCACTATTTGCTGACGATGTGAAATACTCAGTAAGCCATTAATATTGTGTGTTTTGAAGGCGGTCTTCAAGATTGATGGTGCTAGTGGCGATTCCAGCAAGTTGTTACTAGCCAGAGCCAATGCCTTCTTAGTTGTTCTTTTTACGCTAAAGTGCAAGGAATTTTCCTTTTTTCTTGATAAATGTGTTGTCAAAAGTGGGAACAAGTTTTTGGGACCTGTCTCCGCCCACGATGGTCCGGCGTGAAAATATCCACTGGCGCGGCAGTCTAAAATATGCTAGTTTTTCCTTTTTGAAACGAGCAGTTGAGGTTGGGAATCAGGAATCCTAGTCTAAAACAAACTCCTAGAGCGTAGTCGTTGACAGAATCGTCTGTTAGTTGGCTGTAATGTTGGTTGGAGTGACGACTATGGCAATTTTGCGTTTTTTCTTTCATTATTACACACTCAATGGGTTTTTGAACCAGTGTACAAGAATGCTTCTGTCTCCTATCTACTGGGAACTAACTCAACTTCCGCACACTCAGGCAAATCACTTAAGTGAACGCTTTCATGTGAATTTTACCTGTTTTCTCAATCCCTTACACATCCCTATTTGTGCTACACCGGCGAATTCTGTTGTAATTCCTAACTGACCGGGATTTGTGTAAGCAGAATTCAAATTAATTTTTCCCAAGCCGTCCGCTTCGTGCTACTTTGATACAGTTTAGCTTGAGAGTCAGACGACTAAGTTGTAACTGCGTTTGGACCACATAGCAAGTCGCAAATCACAAAACGAGATCACCCACATACACACAGGACAGTCAAATTTACCCCAATTGAAATGCCCAATTTTAGCACGCAAATTGTATGTTCAAGGTTTTACTTACGCTGGCCAAACAAAGCCCTTTTTCATAAAGCCAAAATCGCTCTCATATGAAACGAGGCGCAGCAAAATTTTGCCAAACCTACAATTAGGCATGTGAGATTAAAAGCTCGCTGCGTAAACTGTTAAAGTGACAATTATGTTTTGAAATACTGCTATTTGTTGTTAGTTTGCGTAGCGAGGAGAACTATTTCTACGTTGGTAACCGGTAAACTTGAGGGACATCAATAATGCGATAATTTTTAAAGTAATATTAGCGGATTGTTTCATCTCGAGAATAAGAAAAGACCCATTGTATTGTTGTGGTCTTAGCCACGTCGGGGCCACTGAGCTAACTCTGGCCCAATTACACTTCTCTGCTACCCGTGATGATTAAGAAGACCAGAGAGAACGTGGACACAACCGCGTTGGTGTCCTTGTGTCGTGTGTGGGGTTTGTGCGTGTGTATTTATACCTCGGATGTGTGAGTCAGATGTGCAAACATCGAGACTAGGTGCAAGGATAATGTAGGCGAATCGTCCGTGATAATGAGGGGGCAGTTGAGGATCCGCGTGGCTGGCGACATGCTGCGAAAAAGGGGACCGTGTCGGAGGACAGAGCGACCGGAGTAAGGCGTGTGATTAAACACGATTCACAACAGCATTACTAAATAACTCTGTTTTCACAAAATGCCATCGTCATCAATGGCGTACACTCCGTCAAGTAATGGCATTTTACTAGATTTACTGTATTAATATAACATCAAAAGATGGAAGAGGTATATTTAACGCGGATTTATTAGGATACGCCAGTCTTTTGTCAACAGGGGGTCTAATTTTCGTGGTTGATGAATGTAAAAATGTAATTTTTGTAAGGTCGTCGAATATCGCTAACGAGTTCTTAAAAGACAATGAGCCACTGTGCGGTCTAGCAGACAATTATTTAATCAACCCTATCTCACAATATGGATAATCCATTTAGCTTGAGCAAACGTGTGCTCATTGGACCATCATGAGTAACTTAACTGGATGAAGTGTACTGTAATTATTTCGGAAAGTATTTCAACAATTTAGAGCCACAATTTTAAAGACAAGTTAAGCTAATGTCAGAATTATTTTCCCTCAGTTCTTAGACAGGTTGCTTACCGAATAACTCAGACAACAACGAAAGCTTTTGTGATTTTGGAAAAAGATTTAAGGAATTTGTCGCCAAAATTGACCAGTTTTCGATAAAACCGATAAAACTATTAATTTATTATCTGGAAACCAATAGAAGCTTTATCTAACATCATGACACGGTCACAAATGCATTGATTGAACCTAATCTCTAAAGAACAGCATTGATTTGATTTGAGGCCATGGAAATCGTTGCCTACAGTTGTGTTAATCAAAATAGATGCTAGCATATCGCTGTTCACTGGTGCCGTCTTTTTTATTCTAGAGTGAAAACACGCGGTATTACCTCAATCGCATGCAAGAAATTGCCATTCCCGTAAGTCAGGTTTGTCTAGCAGATACGCACACTCAAGTTATGATCCAGTCACTCCTATATCTGCCATACCAAAACACACGCTCAGCGACCCAGTACCTAAATCCCTTGGCTAACGCAAGCGCCATCATTCCGGCACAGAACAGCGGCGTGACCGCCTGAAGTGGTGTGATTAGGGAGAGTTGGCGTGAGAACGCAGGTCATTTGAGCACGCTTTAAATGGCTCACTTTAACTTGTGTGTGCGAGATGACGTTAATTTGTGGAGACATGTTATGCCTTTTTCAAGTGACATTATCTGACACTAACACGAAGCCTAAATGGAATAATGTGTTTCTTGATTTGTCTACAATGACGATGATGATGATCTGGATTGTAGAATTATCGTCCAACCGAGGAGGACATTGTATGGTCGCGTCGTCCAACGGATTCTATTATTGAAGAAGAAATTTTCGTCCACGGTACTTCAATAACTTTCATCGACGTCGGCGGACAGACGAGGGAGCGTCGGAAGTGGTGCCAAACCTTCACCGATATGACCTCTGTTCTCTTCCTCGTGGGTTCGTCGCATTATGACGAGCTGTACCTCGACCGGGTGACTGGTGAGTACCGCAACAAACTGCGCGAAGCAATGACAGTTTTCGAGTGTCTCATTAACTTTGACTCCTTCCGTCGCGTCTCCATAATCCTCTTTTTCAACAAGAGCGACCTCCTTAAAGAAAAGGTTGAAGCTCGCGTCTCCGGAATCCGTGCGCACTTCTACGAGTTTCCGCAGGATGCGGACGAGTTTAACCTGGTGGCGGTGCAGAACTTCCTTGTTGAAGCCTTCGCTTCCCTCGTGGATCCGATTGTCTTTTGTCCAGCAGACGAGCTCACCCCAACCTCCTCTCCACTGTTTCAGAACCGTTTGAGTGGTTTCCAGAGAAAATCGGCGATCTCACAGCCGGCAGTTGGTCGCAGCGCCTCGATGAATGCGAACCCGCATCGAGGAAGCAATCCTTGCGATAGGATTCCCCGTAAAAGGACAATTTACAGGCATTTCACCACGGCAGTGGATAGGAAAAACATCAAGACTGTGTTCAACGCAATGCAGGACACAATTCTCCAAAATAACCTCCGGCGATTAATGCTAAGTTGACTTGAGGCAAAAAAAACCGCGCGTGTGTGTGTCTATGTAATTATATATTCTAAGTCTTTCGCTTGATTCCTTTCACTCTGTAGTTACCCTTTATTACCTGAATGTTGTGGACGATTCACTTGTACCAACCACAATGGACATCTCCGCTTTCACACCTGGAGTTGTCTAATTTTCTGTTGATTTTCAAGAAAACTAGGTTTGCAGAAGATGGTGCTTATAAAACTCGATTCGCAGGACACGTCTAGACTACTAGAAATCGATATTTTGTTCTAAAAGTGAATGATGCTCACTTCCATCTAAGTATACTTGATAAGTGTACTTTGAAAAGTCTAGTTAGCGGTGTACTTCCTACTGATGCCACTTCTAAGCTGCTTTTTACCAAATAGAACTGTTAAGTTTCAATGAATGGTGGTCATTGCTATTAAAGTTCACAAATTTTTCTGATTCCAAATTTGGTGCTACTTTTAGAAGTTGTCTCCTGGTATTCACTCACATAATTTATCCATAATTTTCGCTTTAAATACAGACTTGCAATGCCGACTTTCCAATGAATTCACTTTCATCAGTTCACTGCAAATTGTGTTATTTTAGTTGAATCGGCTGCAGTGCTTGGTAGTTAGATCATATTTGCTATTTCATGGAGCCAAGCCAAGTGAGAAGGGAACATTTTTTTTCAAAATTACTGCGCACGAAGTTTTCGTCCTTTTTGGGCGGTCATATATATCGGGCGTGGTTTTTACAGGATCACATAAATCTGCGAAATCTTGATTTAAACATTTTGAGCAAATCCAACATCTGTAGCAACAATTTAACGTTGGTTTTTTTGAGCCTTGTAATGCGATAAGCTGGTGGAATTGTGTTGAAATTGCATAAAAAGTAATAACTTTGAAGGCAGAGAACCAAGTTTACAGTTCCACAAGTATCTTTTAAGCTTGTAACGTGAAAAACTCCAAAAAAAATGAAGAAGAAAAACTTTCTTTTGTTGAGCTCTGTCGTGAACCGCATTTATTTACACTTTTTAATCCGGTCGCTCCACTTCCGACACAGGGTTCCCCTTGTCGCAGCATGTCGCCAGCCGCACTGATCCTCAACCGCCCCCTCATTCGTACGAATATATATCTTGGAGTATCCTCACACCTAGGTCTCGATGTTAGCGCATCTATGACTCACGCATGTGAGGTACAAATACACACGCGCAAACCCCACACACGACACCAGTTTTGGTTGAGCTCTGAAGTAAACGGCTGTGTCCACGTCCTCTCCGGTCTTTTTCTTCATCGCGCGTATCAGGGAAACGTAATCTGGCCAGGGTTAATTCGGTGGCCCCGGCGTGGTTCAAGGCCACATGCCGGGGCCCACGACAGTTTGTTAATCACATCGTGACGATTGTGGTGACGTCGTGCAGTTGATACTTGACAGTTGAGGGCTAAGGCGGTGCAAACGTCTCTACCTAGTTCACATCCTAATTACGCTAAGTCAGTGTTTGGACTAAATCCAAAAGAGACCTCGCTTTTAAACGTTCATAGGACCACCACTTTGCCAGACTTCAAAAAATTTCCAAGAGCAGAATAAAAATGGAGTTTTATGCTACTGACAGTGCCTGTTAGTAAGCAGCTGTTTGCTTGTGGCAAAGGGACAATTAATTAGTCATCCTTAGTGCATTAACAGAAGTATCCGGCAGGTATAAAATTAAGCAATTTTAGCACTAAATAAGTTTCGTCTCAGTTTGCTTGATCTAGAGACTAGTTGTCCTATCGCCTCGAAAACTAGCTTAAGCTTCACAGGGAGAAGACATACGCAGTAGTTATTAGTTTTTTTTGGGAACAAAATTCACACAGATCGAAAAGTGGATGAATAATGGTGTAACAAAAAAAATTTGCAACATTGACTGCTGATGGTAATGCTCGATTATTCTGTGCATTCACTCGCAGCGGATTCTGTACACAATTCCGAGCAAGGGCATCTCATGCCGTCGAGATGACAGAATCTAGATTTAAAGAAGGTAAAAGATTTTCATTTTTTTGCAAGAAAAAAAAACAAAGATTCGCGTGCACGTGTAACGTTTTTCGCAGCAAAATGTTTGGCCCTATATTTTCCAACCAATCTGTTTTTTTGATTGGACGGGTGAGAAATTGTAATAACCGCCAGGTGTCTGGGGAATTCGCAAGTACACGCGCAGTGTAAACAAACACAGTCTAATTTGCTATTGGACCGTGAAATATAATCGCGGGGGCTGGTTGGATCCAAACCGTATCCTCACACCTTCGTGTTTTAGCCTCCGAATAATGCGATCTGTAACATCACAACACTTATTACCTGCGCGCTATCCACACATTAGCATGGTCATTATTTCGCTAATACATACACACTTTGGTAACTACAAAACAAACCGCAATAACGCCATATTGCCGTCGACGGTTTTCGTACATACGGGTATAGTTTGCAGTTATCAAAACAACCCTTCCATCAAATGTTGTTTAAGTTATCAGAAAAGACGGTTTCTTGTCAACCTATGCTGCAAACCCAAATACCTTGGATGGCTGTTTGATTGGTAGTCACTTCAAAATCAAACAAGCAGCAACAAGAATTTCAAAAAAACACACGAAATTTCGAAAAGATTTAAAGATATTTTGCATCGCTAAGTCAATTAATTGCTCGTCACGTAGACACTTAGACAGTCAAACAATGAACTCTGACACTTGTCTGGCGTCGTGCTTCTGCATAATTTGACATACAAAATCAATTTTTTGAGTGAAGAAATGTACTTTAACGCGGTTTGACGAGCGAAATTTCATGCACAATGTTCTTGATGTAAAACGCCCTGACAGCACCATAGTCTCACTAACACCAACCATTGGATTCTTACATATTTGAAAACAGAATTTACTTTAAAACAATTAATAACTGGTTTTGACTAAGGTTACACCGAAGAGAGAAATTCCCATGAAAAGTTGTCTGCAATTTGTGCCGCGTTCAAGGCGTTGAATCTTAAATATTTTGCGTCACTGTGAATAGGCGCAGGAATTAGAGCCGGTTTGTCCACGACTTGCGAAATTGGCAGTGACGGAAGAGAGTAACCAGAATCTGGCAGGGCGTTAACCCAAGTCCACGACAAAATTAAGCATGTCAGGGTAATTAATAGTGACGCCTGCTCTGTCTAAAATGTAGATTGCGGTGAGTGCACAGATCCCAATTTTTTCCTCGGCAAGATGCACCAATTTCTGAGTCAATCAGCACTGATTGTCAGGTGATAGCAATGATATAGCTTCAAGTAAACCCCACAATTGCATTCTCAACGAATCTACGAAATCTACCGGTTTTCCAGAAGCTTGATGAATGCATAGATAAGTGTGGTATGAACGTTCTTTATCCTGCAAGGTAATATCATGACTTTTAGACCTCACAAGCATTCCAAAACCACCTGTTCAAATTCTTATCAAAGTGTACTTACTTGTTGAAGTAGTACATTTCGAAAAGCTCTTCTCTTTAATTCCATTGATGGGCATGCGTTGATGTGCCACAAAAACTGGGCCAGAAAACGACTGGTTTGTGAGTTTTCGAACACAACTGACGTCCCGTTTTTATTCAGACGAGCGTTTTCAACCTATCAAACCATTAAATACATCTAATTTCGTTGCCAAAAAAGATTAAAAAGACTAGTTTTACTGCCAGCTTGTCTTCCATTACTTAAAAATGTTCCCTTTTCTGCTGAAATAGTAGATTTAGAGGTTATGTTTGGTCTTACGAATTTGTTAGTTGCTTCACGTGGCACACTTGCTTCTACCTGTTTACTCAGGCTAATACTGTCTTCCAACCAGACAAGAAGCTGGAAATGTGGTTAAAAATGATGCTTTCATCAACATTAGAGGACAGGTTCATCGAAATGACGTTCAAACTGATAAGTCTGAGGTTAGAATAGTTCTCAAAAAAGACTGGACAAGAACAGAATCTCCCTCAAATCTGGGCAAAGCTGTAGTTTCTGACATTTCTGGAAAATGAGGTCTTGCGTTAATGCAGAAACCTTTAGATGGAATGTCAAGGGACAAGCGAAATGCTAGCAAACACTATAACTCTCCCTCTCTCTCGCATAGCAAAATCCAACTTACGGTTCTCGATGTAGACAATTTCTGCCCAAACACGTACAAATGTGTGGATAATTGAAACTCGAGTAGCGAGGCATCCTCGTGGAACACGTCGAAGCTTCCAACACAGAAACAAGGCAAACAATGTAAGCGCACTTTCACCATTTTGACTCCACGTGAGGTGGTTTGATTACTTGTACCTCCTATTTTAGCTCATATTGCGATGCACGAATAAGTAAAGTGGTTGTAGCCACATGTAGTGAAAGCCTAATCAAGAACGCCAGGAAATAATTCAAGTGGTCAAAAGTGGGTAGAATGATTTAATAGCCTAGGGATAAGCGTTGTGATGTAACCATATCGTCATTTTTCTGAATCCAGCAGTGCTGTTTACAGCAGAAATGGTCAAATTCGGGAATAGCATTGGTTAAGATTGTGGCAGTTAAAGCAACATATACCAGCAAATTCACAGTAAACAGACATCTAGCATAATAAGCCATTAAACGTACCGCCAATTTGGTTTTCATTCTTACCTTGTACGCGCCAAGAACACACCTTCCCCGGTAGCAAAGTGATTAAACTAAAAAGGATAACTAAAAGATGTCTAATTTTGTTTGACTTAAACTACCCGATAAAACAAATTTCCCCGAGTAGTTTGTAATTAGCCAACCGAGGCCATACCAATTAATGGGGAAACGTGAGACTTTCTTATTGACATGGTAAATACCACGCATTTCCCACACTCCCCTTGTGTAATTATGCAAGTGGGACATAAACACGCGTAGAATGGCTGTAAAGTGAGTTGTACACCCGCACTGATCGTTCCACATGACCCCCTGCTTGCGATAAGCGAATCGTTGCAGCGGCGGTTTTGCATCCTGGAAGCTAATGAGTTTGGTGACTTCACCGAACGGTGGAGCATTTAAAGTGTTTAAACCAGGGTAAACAATGCAGCAGGTCAAAACAAACCAAGCTCACGCAGGCTATGAAAGAACTGCCAAAGGTAGGTTGAAATTAACCTCCAAACATACCCAATTTATCACCATTCATTGCCATAACACCACCTCATTTTAATATCTTTCGCTGTAGCTTGTTGCAATTTTACCTATTTCCTAATTAAATAGATTTTGCAAAACTTCATTTTTTTCTAGACAAGGTGTTTACAAAGGATGTGATTTTTGCATTTAAAGGAATTCTGGGTTTAATTGAAACTGTTGTGAATGGTGTTTATGCACATCCCTTAATCCGGTAGCTCCATCTTCTGACACAGGGTTCCCCTTTTCGCAGCATGTCGACAGCCGCGCGGATCCTCAAATCCCCCCTCATTCACACGATTATTTATCTTGAATTATCCTTGCACATCGGTCTCGATGTTAGGGCATGTATGACTCACACATCCGAGGTATAAATACACACACACAAACCCCACACACGACACGACACCATCGTGGTTGAGCTCTGAAGTAAACGGCTGTGTCCACGTCCTCTCCGGTCGTTTTCTTCAGAGAAACGTAATCTGGCCAGGACTGACTCCGCGACCCCGGCGTGGTTCAAGACCCCTTGCTGGGGCCCACAACAAAACTGTCCCAGGTTGAGACACCGTTGCCATATCTCTGTACCACATAATCTTCATCTACCGCTACCAATTCTTCTCACGAGTGATTATTCAGCTAGCAGCCTTTTCAAATGATATTAGCGTTGAGTGGGTAACAAGAGGAGATGCGTCAGGAGTGATAAAATGCACGCCCAACCAAGTTTCTGGTACTCTTCTAGCCCATGCTCGCATGAAAGACGCAGAATGTGCCAGCATAACTGTTGGCTCGCATTTTCACAACAGAGTATGACGCGGTGTTATTTAAGCATGGATGCGAAGTGAAATGGCGTTGGAGGCCAATTAAAAACACACACTTTTGCACACACAGACACGCGCGCACGTGTGCGAACTAATTTAACTGTGAAAGAATGAAGGATTGAGTCAAGGTCATGTGGGAATTAACGCAAGGAACGTGGAGTGGTTACATTTGGATGACGTTTTACACCCGTTTCTGTGTGGCACCTGCAACTATGCTTCTGCACCATTGGAGCGTGGTAAATTCACCAAGGAATGACCCACGCCTAGAGTCAATCTGCTTTTATTTGGGCAAACGTTTGTCGTATTTAGAATCACAGGAGCCCACTCTCCTTCAGAAGTCCACATTGTTTGCTCTCCAGCAAATCTCTGCAGACTGCTTTGCCGCTTAAAACAACCTACTAGTTAGTGCAGGCAGGTGTTTATCGTGTTATTCTCCCATCCATAAACAGGAATCAAAGTAATTACGGTTGTTCTGAGCAGTGGAGAATTCTTGCACACCCAGGCCAACGAAGTGTTACCATGTTGAACGAATTTACAGGCCTTTTTAAGCCCTAGTTGGTGAAAATTGTTGAGTGTAGATCACTTTAAATGACAAGGGCAAGGTGATGATCAATGTTGACGGAAGGGGGAGACTACTTTTCATTCACAACTTTGAATATTGGTGAAATTTCAAACTACACGCACACACACACATTCAAATGATTTCTGACATGTAGATTTTAATTTTCAAAGCAGCTGATTGGTTGAATTGCATGACCCAATCAGCGGAAGTACTTACTTTTAATTGGTTAATCCAGATGCGGCCATTCTGACTAAGAAGGTCATCTGGCCATTCCAATTGGTCAATTTCCTGAGGCGCCATTTCAAGTGTGCTTTGCAGTGAAGGCAAGGATTTTAGCACCACTTGATGGTACTAAAATTAAAATCAGATATTCCGGTCATGAATATTAGCCAAATGTAGACGATAAAAACGATTTTAAAAACACACAACAAGCGGGTCAACTAAGGAAACGAACATGAAGACGCCTTATTTAGTTAACCTCTGTAACAAATAACGAGATGGAGTAACTTTGTGTCCGCATGTAGCAGCTTTCAACGGTACCAACTGAAGCCATAGCTGCTCCCAATGTGGCCATTTATCGATCGCATGTCACCACACTTAAACAAATAACAAGGCAGAACTTGCAGATTTGCGTAGTTGAACTTTGAAAGCGTGTGCGTTTTAACAGAATCAGTCTTTGCCTAACCTGTGATAGGTCTGCCACGCTAATTTAGGAAAGACCGGTTACGTGGTTTTTTTAGCCTAAATACGTGTTCTTTTTTTTTGATTTAAACTTAAACCCATCCAGGAACACACTAATGAATCGACTTGGTTTGGCTAAATGTTAGTTCAATTTGATCAAGAAAATTACTCATTTTGAAGTCAACCATCGTGGCAACCGTTTTTCAGCGTGGCAAATTTCATGGAGAAATATACGTTCTACTTTGTTGAAAAAAGTACAAATGTTTTTAGATAACCTAACAGACCTGCATCAGTGAGGTGACAAATTCAACCGCAGACGATTGGAGTCGCACTTGAGGAAGAAATCTCACGGAACCTACGAGTACAATATTAAAATAAGCATTTTAAGGTAATTTTGGTCAAAGTACAGGCCAATATACACCCACTTTTGAGGCAAGCACTTTTGGCAAATAGGTTGCCCAATAAATGGTGTGTGTTTTGGGGAAAATCAGGCCTTCCACTGCGTCGTGCGAGAACCTGAATGTGGCTGGACACCTGCTTGCGCGTTCGTGTCTTGCCTGTTCTCAGCTTGATGTACCGCGCAATCAGCTCATTCCTGCCTGTTGGGGAAAAAAGGAATTAATCCAGCGTTAAATTGAGTTGTTTTAATCACACGGAGACGGTTCATGTGACATTTTTCTGTCTTGCAGGCATCCATTAATTAACATTGTTTTAACCGTTGTTCGCCTTCCCACCCGCCACCCTCCGGCCAACCCAACCCGACCGAATTGTGCCCCAGGGATGCGAGGCGTGTGGTAATTAAAATTCGCGTTTTTCCCCAATTCCGTGTGATCAATTAACTCGTGTTGAACGATGCAGTGACTCACGATATCCCCACAGCAGCCTCGGTATTTCCCCTAACTGATCCGTGGGTACATTTAAGGGGGGGGGCGCACCACTGCCTCTTCATATTGAACCGAATAGCTACTCTCGACGACTAAGCAGACCAGAGATGACAAAGGCAATCGTTAAACCAAGTTTAGAAAGAGAAAGATTTATGGATTTTGAGGGTTCCAATCGTCACACAGTACATGCAAATCTATGATGTGACAAGAAATAACATTGTTGGGGATGGCAACATTCCCCAAGATAGCCAAATTAATAGGGTGAGTTGTTACGTCTGTCCCTTCAAGTTCTGCTTACTAAATTGCAATTCTACTGTTACGTAGATCGCTGGCCACATCAACAACTCACCACTCAGCGTCATCTTCTCAACTTATCGATCTCTGATCGCCCCGGTCACATCTGATCACCCACTTGACTTCCGCTATGGCCCCAACTGGAACTACGAACCCCTTGGGTCCATTCGGTAAAACCTTCCGCACAAGCTCTAGTCTTTTCTTGCTCTACGAAGCCTTGGACGTGTCAATCAAAGGTTCCAACTAATAGCTTTGGGACACAGTAAATGCTCATTCAGCGTTATTTTTTCGAATTATTGATCTCAGATCGCCCCGGTCACATCCGATCACAGACTGGACTTGCCGTGTAAGTACATTCAAACTCGTACATGAGCAGCAAAGTTGTTGGGTGAACTAGTAGGAGTACAGGTGACTAAGTAGCAAGATGAGTGAGGCGAGGTGAGTGGGGAGAGGGAGGTTCATGCACAGGTACTTATGGCCAGACATGTCCGTCTGACTGATGAAGACTCTGTGAAGCCGCAAGCAGTGTGTGGGAGACAGAGTTAGGGAGCGTGAGTCATCATGATTAACTACATCACCTCCTCTTAGCATGTAGCTACAAAGTTCAATACTTCCTCTTCCTCGCTTACAGTCGCAAACCACTAAATCGGTCATCTTGGGGGTTGTTTGAGGTCATTTTACGCCACACCTCGAAATATTTGTGTATTTCTTTACAGCTCAAGTTGCGCTTTAGGTGGTTCACCAAATGTTCAACATTTGAGATCATAACAAACACTAATTGCCTTGTTTTGTAACTCACATTTACTAAAAACCGTTTTTAAAGTTTAAAAATCACACCTTTGGTAGTTTTTTTTAAGCGTGTAAAATTTAACATATTGCCTAATCAAAATCATGATCTTTTCACCAGTTTTTTCGACTTTTACAGCAAACTAAACAAAGAAATACAAAGTAGAAACTACACAAAAACACTTAAACATTGATAACTTTGACGAATAAGCGCCCTAACCTGTGCGATATCATAGTTCAAATTTAATACTGTCCAACCTCGACGTCTGTATCGGCAAGACTTGGTGTCGAAATGGCGGTTAGGGTTGTTACGGATTAACAATAACTGCCAATTTCAGCAACGAAAATATGTGTTGACAACGACGAGCCCCAACTACGGTTGATTATTTTCGCGAGTAGAAGCAGTATAGGTTGTTTCCGAAGTAAAGACATCGAAATTTTTAATGGCAAGTTTCTTGAAACACTGATATATTTTATTTTTTTTGGCGGTACAAACACACGCAAACATTGTTACATAATATCGTGGGTTACAAAGCCCAATGCACCACCACCTCCCCTCCCCGGCTGTAACACTTAACACGTGTTGATTTCTCTCAAAGCCCTTTTTCGACCACATCTCTTGAAACTGGCACACAAGTTTGGTACTTTAATTAAACAAATCAACCCAATTTTTGCTCTCCGAATACTCTGCAAACGTTTGTGTTTCCCAACTATTAAAGGAATTCAAGCCGCCGAGAACAGTGCCTGAAGGAAAGATAATGAATGAGCTTGAATATGGCAAGGATACTGAATGGTGTGTCTAATCATGGCTTCATTCCATCATTTTATTATTGATTTGTAAAGGTATAGCGACAACATCTGGAAAAATCGACACAAGAAGCAGGTTTACTAGCAGTTCTACCGACGAATACTTGACTTATCAAGGACCTACTGCTATCGCGCACCGATCATTTGAACATTGTGGGTGGTAGTTTCAAATGGAAACAATCCAGAGTGCTCAAACTTACCACTTAGTTAATGAATCACGAGAAATTCAGGACATAGTGGTAGTTAAAGGAATGCCGAGAGGTTGCTTTTAAACAATATTTCAGGATTGGACCTAATTTAATAGCGAAGTATTGCACGTGTACAGGTGTATCGATTCAGCTGTTAGAGGCAAGTCATGCCAAGTCTTTATAACCCATTTATGTGACGTGGTAGGCATTCGATTGTCCACAATTCCAAAGTCTTCACCAGGGGGTCGATGAAAAATGTCATCACTGTTATTTTAGCCAAAGCAAATAAATAAATCCAATGCGACCAAGAGTTTGACTCAATTTTGTGCAAAGGTTTTGTACATTATTTAAAAAAAAATCAAACTAGATGTGTTTAATCGTAGTTAAACCAGAATTTCACATTTTAAGCATCAATTAACAGATAAGAATTTACACTTCATGGGCTAACGAAAACTCCAAATGAATCACACAACTAATCCACTCAGAAACAGGGACCTTGTAGCAGATGGGCAAAGCATGAAGGTTTTAAGGTTTGCTCTGCCATACCATGCATAGAAATAAGAGAGAACTAGATTTGCCCTAGTGATAATTTTAATCCAAGCATTTGCTAATCTGATCTATGAAATTATAGAGGCATGCCTAGTCGACATTTGGACTGTTTGCTACTTAAATGCGGATTGTTCACAAAATCCAGTCAGATAATCAACCAAAACTGATCAGCGATTCTGGTAAACTCTAGCAGACGTTTTTTATTTACTAAAAATTAATGCAACGCCTGGATGAATATACCTAATTTACGCCTAAGTATCCTTTTACAAAGTTGAATAAAATGCCGTTTAGCAAAAAGCAACTTTGACAGATTTACGAGAATTCAATAATTCATGATAACTGGTTAACGTAGATTCCAGAGAAATTTTCCGCAGTTAAAAGGCAAATTTCACGAAATTATCTAAAAGGATCATTAAACCAAATTTCATGCCAATGCTGTATTTAATACATTCGACACTATATTTACACCATATTCACTCTGTATGTAAGTTTAATGGAATAATATATATTTAGCACACAAAATGTTACATCAATTAAGCGTTAATCTCAATAACTCGATATTGATTCCTAAAAGCTGTATGTTGCGAATCTATTTAAAGAAAATCACTTGTGTCTAGGATTGACGCACTATAATGATTACGCAAGATTCAGTCAACTGAAGAACAACCACCAGAGTTTCAAAATCAGTAAAAAAAGACAATTTGTGAAGTTTAAATCAATATATAAAGAAATTTATCTACTCCTTATAACGACTTACCAAATGTGTTCACTGATCCAACTCAGTGTCACGCCTGGAAATAACTGCTTACAAGTTGAAGGGAAATTCGTGATTGAGCATAGACCACTCAGTCATAACCACCATCAAATTGTCTCGTGATTGTCTATTTATATACGACAAAATTCATAGCTAAATCTTTCAATAAGGCCTTATTTTTGTTTCTTGCGTAAAGTCAATCGAAGTGATTAAAACGGAAAAGTTGCCTTAGAAACCAAAATTAACCTAATTAACAGATGAATGTTAGCGTTGTTAAGTAAAATATCGCAAGTTAATTAAAAAACAAAAACGTGACGGCTTATCTATAGTTCAGAATTAAAAAAAGGATTCGCTTAATTAGAAACATTGAAGCATCATCGGGAAGCATCGTGCCTAGATTTAACTTTACAGTGACTCCAAAATCCCAGCTTGCCTATTAATCATATTAATTAAATATGCTGTGTAACATTCTGTGCCCATGTCTGAGAAGAAAATTGCGTATATTTGTTTTAAAATGTGGCCAGACACCATCTCATGGGACACTGTGCAAACAGCGAACCTAAAGCACAAAATACGCCATTTTTTTTGTCAGTTTGCATCATCCATACATTAAAATGACATACTAGCTAGTGCTCTTACTAAAAACATCGGGTAATCAAACAGCAAACAGGAACCTACCAAACATTTTACGCTCTTCGGAAAGTATTATTTTTCGGCGACCACATGGAGGATAAACTGTTAATGCTTCAAAAAAACTTTGCTCAATATCAGGTGACCAAACACCATCCTTTGGCTTCTCTTCACGAAAAATATGTCCATTTTCCATACGTAAATTAAAATCGTTCAAAATTGAGAAAATTCAAGGTTGCGTGAAAATTTCAGCAATTTGTCATTATAAACAATATAACACGTTTGGATAGTTTGGTCACTGCAGCTTTCAATATGCTAAATAACAATACCATACACCATCCTATCATAAAATAGTATATATTAATGCAAAAAGTCGAGTGAACTATATTTGAGTCGACGGCAGAGGCTGCTTTAACATAAGTCGTTATAAGGCAAAACTGATGATCGTTTATAGGAATTAGAAGAACTAAAGCAAAACAACCAAAACTAGTCAACACATCTTTTGCTGAAAATAAATGTATAGGCCAGATATAACATGTCATATGTTAAGTGTAAAACAAAGTAAATTAAATAGAATGCGCAAAATATTAAATTGTTAGATAAGGCGATTAATCAACCCTTCTAAGTTTTTATGTATAGACAGTTTAACGTCTCTTTTTCCAGTGTATTTAACGCCAGCATATAAATACTTTTCTTTGTTTTAAAAATGCAATCTAGAGGCTATTTAACTCTGCCCTTAATGTTCAAATATAGAAGTAATGCGGAACTGACGCATTTGCAATGATTTGCGAAATGGTAGAGACGTCAATGTATGAGCGCGATTGTGTAAATTAACAATAATTACAGGGCGTGTAAAATTAAACTACAGGACTAAAAACTCCAAATTTGTGACTGTATAACAGGAACGTATGCATGCACCGTGCATTTCCATTTACCGACACATTCTAGGACTGCATCAACCAGGTCCATGGAAATGGCTGTCACTCTGCGCTAAATCTGAAACATCGATGCCTGTTATTTATTATTATTATTTTTAAAGCATAAAACTGTGATAAATGAAGTTTCGGAAAAAATCGTAAAGACAAAAGATAGTAAACCACATTTAAATCCTAACTGTTTATTTAAACACCGATGACTGACGAAAAAAATGCTTAAACCTGCATGATATCATAGTTAAATTTTGTTAGTACCTTACTATATTCAAAGCTAACATAGTGGTCATTTCTGGAAAAAATGATAAAAATGCTGATTACATTGTGGAATGAATCAGTGACATAAAACAAACGATATTAACTGTATCACGTTGGTAATAATCTGATTCAAATTATTTCTTTGTTAGGCGATTTGAAGTAATCACGCCTTTATACTCTACACTACCTTACAAAAATCCAGTAAACCGTCCCTAAAAAGGCACGAAATTAGAGAAAATACAGCGGATGCGACCTCTTATTAACGTCACACAGGAATTGAGGTTCTGTGCAGGTGATGAGTAAATGATTGGCACCCCAGGAGAATTTGGCTGTGTATTAGGCATGTAAGAAAAGAAAATTCAATTTAAACCAACTGAACTGTAATAATGTGTTCGGCGACAATTTTTGGAGCGATTTCACTGAGAATTGCGACACAGGCAGATCATCCTTTCTAAACTTGTATTCAATAACCGTTTTGCCTCACGTTCCGTTGTTCCAACATTAGATAAAAAGGCTAAATAGCTTACTGAAACAAGGAGTGCTATTGTTTGTTTCGCATAAAATTATCTGAAGTGGCATGCGAAGATTACTTGCCAAACTCAATATCTGATTCTTCGTCGTAAAAAGCTAAAAAATTATTTTTAATTTCAAAACCAATTTATTTTTAGCGGCTATGTCTACTTCTAGGTTTGTTAAAGCCAGTATTGCCTTAATTACAATTATTTAAGTTAACTTTTAAGCCTCTTCCCTAATCGCGCCGACTCTAAAGTTGTCCACTTGGAACAGTCTGGTGTTTGTTTTCGGTAATGGCAGGCGAGGTTGCAAACGTAAGTTCACTGTATTGTTCAGATTCTGTATAAGATAAGTAAAATCATACTTTTTTAAGTGTTCGCAGTCTGAGTTCGGCTCAGAGCTAAATATGTAAGCGACGTTCTGCGTTTATATATATTAATTACTAAATTGGGACTTACAATGTGCCTTTTTTATTTTTTTTTGTGATGAGATTATGGTTCTTTGTGCGATGACTTTTAATTGCTAGCCTCGCATCTCTATCGAGTTAAAACATAATATAATCTGTCCTGTTTATATTTACTCTGGTAAGTCTTTTTTTAACAGGTAGACGCTGGTGGTGAAGCCCCAGCCGAAGGTGGTTCTCAACCCCGTTTCAACAAATGGGCAATGGCAAGGACGTTCATCTTCCGTCTTATTTTTACGTATTTCTTTATCAACCTCTTTCGTCGTAACACGGCGCCATCCACTCCCACACAACCCGGGGCCACTGTGGGTCCAAGCTCCAACTTAATAATGAAAAACGAGTTCCTGGATATGTATGCGTACCTCACTGAGACGCCGCAGTTGACGAACTTCAGTGATTCCTCGTTGTTTTGGCATCTCCAAGGTCTGCGGTACGGCAATTGGGAGGACGGGGATGCACATGATGGCAGCTACACAAAAACCGCAATTATAAAGGCTAGTGAGGTAACTCTAGCGGTCCTATCAAAGAGCAGCCTGTAGGAGTCCGCAAGTCATTTTTATTTTTCTTGTAGACCCTTAAGAACAATGGTTCAATGTACATACATATCTACTTCGTAATGCCAGGGTTTTCTCCCGATCCCGAATCAGAGGACCAGTATTCAAAGCAATATACGTTTTCTGCCACAAAACGTAAGACATTTATTCAACCCTGCGCCCTCCAATTATGCGTACCTAAACTAAGATGATTAACCTTCTAGAGATTACGCGAATGCGTAGACGTCGTCTTTCACGCACCATGAACTTGCTTACTGGACAAACAGAGGCACCTGCCGACTTAGTTGCCCCGAAGGACATCCCAGCCGACGTGAAATATCTCCCTCCAATCACACACTGGCACCCAAATCTCACAGTTAATCTTATTGATGACCACACACCTTGGGTGCGCGGATCAGTGCCCTCTCCCATTAGTGATTGTAAGTAGCGTTGTGTCATGGTAAATGCATGCATCACTATTGCATATGTGCTTTAATGTCAGCCTGGCATAGGCTCCAGTTATCCAGTTGACGTGGTGCGTTACTATTTTTCGCGTGTTTTTTGAAGACATTAAATGGTATGAACCGACGAACCAGTACTACCCCGCCGTGTACATAAATGACTTTTGGAACCTCAACGAGGAATACATGCCTGTGAATGAAACCACGCCAGAACTCCAGTTTCGTCTCACGGTCGCGCCAATGTCGCTCTTCAAGTGGCAGCTCTATCTCTCCCAGAGCGCCAGGAAATCCTGGTTTCCTGACATTCTTGGCGAAAGCGACGATGACAAATTCAACGACGACGAAGACCAGGACAACATGAAGGTAGGCTGGCGTTTTGAGCCCACCTAACGCGTCTACCCTGTACCATATGTGTGGTTTTCCTTGTTGGCTTTACACGTGGTTTTGTTTTGCAGAAAACCTTCTTGGAGACAAATCCCTACTTGTTGGCGATCACCATTATCGTGTCAATAATTCACTCGGTCTTCGAAATGCTAGCCTTCAAAAATGGTGAGCATTTTTTTGCCGTCTTCTTTTTGGTCATCACAGATCACTTATTTCTCATTTGATCCATGGCATATTTGGCTTTCTATCTTTGCTACCTGCGCCAAAGTTTATGCCTCGCCTCTCATGTCATGACGCCTTGTACAAGCGTGGTTGATGGTGTGAGTCGTTCGTCGAATGCCACACCATTGTAATCAGATTCCGGCGTGATTAATGTCAAACACGTGTTAGGCTCTCATGTGTGAAATCGCGTTGACACGCGCACCTACGTGATTATGCCAATTCAACTCGCATTAAGCTAACATTCAACGTGGCCGATTTCGACGTTTTAAATTCACGATTCCCGGTGATTCAAATTACACTACCTTGCTGCGTGGCGTACTTGTCGGTACTTACTTTAGATACTCTTTCAAGGCTTATATAATGTCAGGCATTGTGAGTATTACATGACACAACCACTCCAATGGATGTGTGACGAGTATCGGCTTGATTTTGAGTCCCTTTTGAGTGTCGAATTTGTACGTGGGTGTACAATCACTTGATGTTTTTTTTCTAACCAACGGCTCAGTAAGCATCCGTGGAAATTCACGGTAAGGTTTTGGTGTTTCAAGCATTAACGGATGTCGTGTAGGCAAATTAGGCTGTCTACTTGGATTGACCCACATGTTTTTTCTTCTACATCAATCGTCACTCGCCCATTCCATCGGCTCGCGTTCGCTTTCAGTTATCCTACGTGCACGTTTTTCATTGAGGTTTTGCAATTTAAATCACCCTGCGCTCTTGTTGGCGCTACTAGTGCGTTGTCACTATCTTTTGACATTCTGTAATGATCGATAACGCCTTACTCATTGGTTGATAGGTCTGTTTCCTTAATCCATTTAGCTTTTAATCACGCAATCCGTATTGAGAACTGCTTACGATCGATTTTTCGACTAACCTTTTTCACGTTTTGGCCATTTTGAAGTGAACGGTTAACAATGCATGGGCCCTCAAGGTCGATTAGTCTAACTAGTACCTCAAAACCCCACCTATACCTAACGCATCGCCTCAGTGATTACACGTTAGTAGGCTTTGCTCACTGTTTCATCGACGCTTCGTGACTTGTCACACCAAAACCAGCGTTTCAGCTATTTCCTCTGCAAGAATAACGTTCACTGTCTGCTTCCTTTCGCAGACATCCAATTCTGGCGCTCACGCGAGTCATTCGAGGGCCTGTCGCTGCGTTCGGTGCTCTTCAACATCGTCCAGTCAGTTGTCGTGGTGCTCTACGTCCTGGAGAATGACACCAACTTTGTCGTCAAGGTGTCAGTTTGCATAGGGCTGGCAATTGAAATCTGGAAGATCCACAAAGTCTTCAAAATCCGGGTGAGTTTTTGCCTTAAATCACCGTTTTATTGTTCCTAAGTCACAGAACACGTGTGGTGACGGTAATGGCGTTTTTTCTTCATTAAAACCGTCTCAGATCGCTGCGTATCGTCACACATTGAGGCTACACAGCCCCAACCAGGTCACAGTTAACCGTCACTAAATGTCACGCACACGCTTGCCAAGGCGCGCTTTTTTTCCAGGTCCGAGAGAATCACACGCCTCCACGAACGCAGAGCGATTTGCGCGTTTTGTGTGATTCCGTTCGCTGTCATGCCCGAATCACACTCTGCAGGCCACGTTTTCCTGCGTTTATGCGTGTGGTTTGTCTGTGTGTTAACTGTAGTGCGTTTGGCAAGTCACACGTACTGGTGACTCAACTTTGGCTTGTATATAGGCGTGCGGTTTGTAATCTAGGCGGACAAAGTACTGTTGGTAGCGGTTCAAATTCGTCACAGGATATACTTGGGGTGTGATCTTGGTTCACAACACACACACACACTCATTTTTGGGGTGTTTTCGCGTGAGAATCACGTGAGGGCACTTTCGAGGCTTCTCATGTGCTTGCAATCTTGCTCTCATTTGCTAGCTGGACCGAGACAACAAGTGGTTCGGTGCGTTGCCTCGCCTTGTCTTCGAGTGGCAATCCAGCTACGTCGAGTCCGACACCAAGGCCTACGATCAGGTTGAGTTTCTACTGATTTTATTTAAGTAGTTCGTTTACTGCCGCCATTTGTTGCGTAAAAGCAAACGCGTTGTTGGTTGTAGATGGCTTTCAAGTACCTTTCCTGGGTGTTGTTCCCTCTGCTCATAGCCTATTCGGCCTACTCGCTGGTCTACGAGGAGCATCGTGGCTGGTACCCGTGGGTTCTCTCGATGCTCTACGGCTTCTTCCTTACATTTAGTAAGAATTTTTGCCGATTATTGTCCATTTTTGTGCGAGGTGGCACTCTCCATACTAAAAAGAATGCAAATATCGATCGATATTGCAGCACAACGCTTAAAGTAGCCAGTTTTAGCACTTTAATTTAACTGATTGGTGATAGCTTAACTCGTAATTCGTCAAAATCGTGGATTCTTTCGATGCCCTGTGGCTTCTTCCATACATTTGGTAAAGCTTTGCCAATTATTGTTGGTTCTTTTGCGAGGTCGCACTCTCTATACTAAAAAGAATGCGGATATCGATCGATATCGCAGTACAACGCTCAAATGAACACTTTCATTTAACTAATTGGTGATTGGTTGATTCGTAATTCGTCAAAATCGAGGTGCCGATTTAAACAAATTTCTAGTACTCACGTCTGTCTCTCACCCTGTTTCCCCTCGTGCACTATCGTGCAATAAACCGACATTATTACATCAATTCAGTGTGGTGGTGGAAAATTGCGTTTATTGTGCTTTTCATAGGGGCGTGTCACATGCGCTTTTGGCTGTGAAATCTACAACATTTAACTTTCGACTTGTAAACTTTATTCTCGAATTCTGAATCAGCCGTAATACCCTCCCCACTGCGTTTGTTCACCTCAAATTTATCCCTCAACTAACCAATCGGAAGTGCCTTGACTCACGTCTTTCCCCAACTCCAGGCTTCATCGCTATGACACCGCAGCTCTTTATCAATTACAAACTCAAGTCTGTGGCTCACCTGCCGTGGCGCATGCTGACGTACAAGGCCCTCAACACCTTCATCGACGACCTCTTCGCCTTCGTCATCAAAACGCCGACCCTCTACCGCATCGGGTGCTTCCGTGATGGTGAGATTTGCATACATGTGTTGTTTTTTACACGAGAACAGCAAACCCGGGGTGCAAAATGGTTATCTACGCTGCTACTGTGTCCTCGTGTGTGTGTGTGTGCGTGTGTTAACGTTGGACTTTACTGCCAGTTATAAAGTTTGTGTGCCGTCGCTTGGTGCAAAGCCCTTTTAAGCAATCGTCCTACCACCAGGTTCTTTCTCCTTATCCGATCGCTCCGCCTCCCACATAGGGTTCCCCTTTTCGCAACATGGCGCCAGCCGCGCGAATCCTCAATTCCCCTTCATTCACACGAATATTTGTCTTGGATTATCCTCACACATAGGTCTCGGTTTTAGCGCAAGTATGACTCACACATCCGAGGTAGAAATGCGCGCAAACCCCACATAGAACCACGTCTTCGTCAAGTCCTCGAATAAACGGTTGACTCTCTGTCCTTCCACCGACTTCAGCTTTGTTGGGCGGTTAGTGATATATGGCGTCTCAACAAATTGGTGACCCCAACATGTCTGGTTCCATTTCCCAACGAAATCGAGTCTGCATGCTAATTATCAACTTTACCGCCAACTGTATAGTTGTGAATTGGTAACGTAAGATTTGTACACCATTTGGCACCAAAAGTACTGCACCACCAAATTGTTTTTAAAAAAAACAGGTGTTCGCTTATTTCGGAAGTCCTGTTGCAAGTTTTCAGGTTGCATTCCATCGCATTATCACGTTTGCGCCATCTGTGAAGCGCTACAACGCGTATTCCATTGCGCAACAAAATGAATTCGGCTTTTCCTTGGCAACCCGCATGTGAGTTGGCAAATTTAACGAGTCACTGGTAGCAAGTACCTTCAGGGCAAACCACCACCCCATCTGCTTGGTTTTCGTTCAGTAGGCGTGCACACGCCTTACGCTACATAACGCTACTCTTTGCAACATTTCCCAGTCGTAAAAACGCGGATTTGGCCACATTTTAACGAGAGAAGTCGTAATCCACGCCTGACCCATTCATAATCTTTGCCACCTCAAAACCTTGAAAGGCTGAGGAAATCCCGAGTCAGTTGTCTCCGACAAGTAAGCGTGCGTTGGTTCCTTGTGGCGTAAACATGTACTGCTTCGAAATTTCCCCAAAATGAGGAATCGGCCCTCTTGTCTCCTTGCACGGCAAAGCAGCTAAAACAACAGCTGGCCTGGGACACTCCTGCCACCAGCCTCCTGATTGCACATTTCTGCACATGGCGGGCTGTGTATGTGTGTGTTAGGTCTTTCTGTAAGCCAAAAGCCAGCTTGCCAATTTAATCTGACCCCAAAAAACGACTTGTTCACCCGACTAGCATGACTCACGCCTTTTAAACCAGCAGTTCAAGACGCTAGTGCTGTCGGTGTGAGGTGTCGGCTTGTTGCTATCGCCAAAAGTTGTGCTCTTTGTTCCTCACCTCATTTTGATTGGTACATCTCGTAGCGATCTACTTGCCTGCGACCCAGTCGTAACCAGGTGTCTTAGAAAATGGCGTTAAGCCTATCATTGGACGATCTCTCTAACAATCTACCCTCTTCTTCTCCACGGTTTGTTTTTCACCCGCTGTCGTTTGGGTAAAATTGTCTTCTAATAATGCTAAACCTTTTAGCGCCTGTTTCCATTAGCCTGTCACGCGTAAACCCGTCCAGGTAACCTCTAATTTCCAGCCCCAAACAACTGTTTTTTCACTCATAAAAACACCATAGTTGGATGACTAGCTTTGTCCGATTTTGCACTGCATGCTTTGAAGAGGGGACTTGGTGTTTCGTGGAATTGCCAGAAGGTCTATTCTAGATGTCTTAGTCGATTTCACGGTGGTGACTTCAATAAGCCTTCTGCCAAGGCTGCGCTGGATTTGAACTCAACGGATTGTTGACAATTCGATTGCGTTTTCCCGCCAAAAATGACTCGATTTCACCTCGACACTGAACGAAACTAACCAAGTGGTCTTTTCGTAGTCGTCAGTAGAACAAGCCCTTCTTGAATTGGAAACGAAAGCACAGCACCCATGACATCTACTGAATCGCCACAGACAGTGGAAGTGTTGTCACGAGTCGAGCGATGGCATCTCAGAAGAAAAGTGTTTTGCGAGCAAACTCGGTCTGTTGGCAAGGCATCTGCATCTTTCACCACGGCAACGCTAGACCAAATGTCGCCCACTGGAAAGCCCCCCCACCAGTACTCGTCTTGGACCTCCACATTCCCGTTTTCTTAGTTCTTTGACGTGGAACCGCTCACTTTCCAAAAAAAAACTTGTTAAAAAACGTTGGGATGATGAAGAGTGTGCTATTATTACCTACCACATCCGACGAAAGCCTCTTGTGTTTAACTCAGTTTCAAATGTGCCGCGATCTTTTGACCAATCAGGCAGTTTTCCGATTGCCCAATCAATCAACCCAGCTGTCACCCGCTAGACACTTTGGCGATTGACAAAAAGAACAATTTTGAACTCTGGCTAGGTGCAGTAAATGTAGGAACTATTTGAACCATGTCGAATAGCTGTAATCTTCCCTCAGAACGTCTTGTTTTTTATCTCTAGGCCTTTAATTAAAGGAATGGCTGTGCGTGTGGGTGACCTCACGGAAACCCATTAATTTTGAACACATTTGCCTGTTTCAGGCCGATTAAACGTGGCGTCATCTGATCCTTTTCATGCGGTAGGCTGTCCTTATTACTTTTTTTTCTCAGCAGGGCATTCTGGCATATTTTAACAACGCAATTTCCATTGGCTGATGATTTCTTCATCAAATTCTTTTGCAGTCACTTGTGATTGCCGTCCAAGGTGCGGTTTCTTCGTTGAAACACCAACGCACGGGTGATGTGTTGGGTTTTTTTCAGCAAAAAATTCGCTACAACTGTCACCCTCTGTGTCAGTTCCCACATCCTGCCGACTGTTCGAATGTAAACTTTTGCTTTCTCTGCGTGTGTGTGTGTGTGTCCTGCAACTCGTTGCGGGACACGTTCGACCTTTTATACTTCCGCCGCCACTACCAGGGGAGGCGAGGAGGCGCCACATGCTCCAGCAAAGTGTCCCTTTCTCTTGGTTTGCCTAAAAATGCCCCCATTTCACCTCCCTACACCTAACCTCCCCATCTTCCTCCACATTTCCACGCTGCGCGGTCAGAATGCAAGGATTCGCCCACAACCAGAGCGTGGAAGCGATCGTTTTCGATAAAATAAGGTCATTTTTATTGGTTCTGCAGTATCTAAAGTGGCGCATTCGTACTTGTACGCCAAGAATCTACAATGCAATTTTGCCTTGTCCTTTGAGGCTACGCGTTTTGGGCGATTTTGGTGTTGGTTCGCAAATGGGGTTAAGTCATCACAGGGATCGGATTTCGCATTTGCAGTTGATCGTGTGAGCCGCTTCTCCATGCTGATCTCTAAAGCCTCGTCTCTCAATGGTAACTTTAGTGTTGTCTTTCGTGGCAATCTGTTCACGCTACTTCCGATGTGAATTCGACGTAAAACTCGGTTGTCAATCACGGAATTGTGGGAAAGTTTTTGCCTCGTTTCACGCGTTTTTTTGTTTCCGCGCCCTGTCGACTGGCAGGCCAAAACAAAAGCATTTGGGTACCGGTCATCGTATAATTCCTCCCTTGTAGATATCATCTTCTTTATCTACCTCTACCAACGCTGGATCTACCGCATCGACCCCAAACGCGTGAACGAGTTCGGCGTGAGTCAGGAGATGATGGCGGATGGCGGAGTAAAGAAGCAGGCGGAGGAGGAGAAGAAGGAGGTGGAGGAGGAGGCCAAAGGGAAAGAAGAAAAAGAAGAACAAGAACAAGAAGTGAAAAAGAAAAAGAAGAAGGCCTCAGGTGGCAGTAAGACGGAAGACGCGAAGTCCCCCACCGCATCCACCGGAACTGCCGCCGAGGCCACCAATGGCGTGCGTCACCGCCGTGGCGCAGCTGCCAAGTCCGCTGCCTCGTCGTAGCCCTGTTCCTCAACCCCTTTATTCATCAGTAAATAACCTGTGTGTGTCTCATGTGTGTCAGGCCTTTGACCATCCGTCCGCTTACGTGTTGGGAATCAGGTGATGATTCGAAGTTTCGGTTTTGCCACCTCCCTTGACGTGTTTGCTACTTCTGGGGTGTTTGGATCCCTGGAATCTCACCACGTACTGCGATCGTCTTAGTCTTCAATGTGTCATTTCAAAAGTATGTCGATACATGCAAGGTAGTAAGTCACAGATGCGCACTTCGCTGACATGTGAACGGATTCTTGTAACGGAGTCTCGGGGCGCTGGTACCGGTCGAAACCGCAGCAGTCAACCAATTACAGTACCCCATCTAGCCATTGCTTCATGCCGTTGTCAGAAGGTGGCAGTTTTGGACAAAGTTAATGTAATTCCCAGGCACATGTGCACAAACCGAAGTCGGAAACAGCACGGAAAACGCGCGTTCACTTTGGCAAGCTTCGAAGTCATGTGTTTCAGTAATGCGCAATTTTGAGAAGATTATCAGTTTGAGGTAGTCCGTGCTTCCATTCTTGTGACAATGCCAGAAAAAGGAATCTTTTGCTGTCTGAAACAGCGCACTTTTGAGGACAATTGAGCTCTCTTTGGTTGGAAAAAGATGCGCACTGGTAGTCTCGAAGTATAATTGCCAGTTCGAAGGACGGTGTACACCTTGTTTTGGCGTGGTTTAGTATATGGTTTTGTGATAAACCTAGGTGCATTCATTTACTAATCTAGATGTCTTTGGAGGTAGTCGAATTTGCCCGTCTTGTACGTACAATCTACGTCTGTAACCCTTCTTTCCTTGTGGGGGTGACATCCAACTTGTGTCTATCACAAATGACGCTTGTTAAGCACTCCCAACCGCATTCACCAAACGTAGTTTCCTCCGCTACCAATTTATCAGCCACGTCAAACCTTCTAAGATGGCGTTCCGCACACCAGACCTTAGCAGACGGCTACTTTGCGACAGGCGCGTCTATTACAGTGCTTGAATAGAAACCATTCGGCCAAGGAGTCGCCTCTGTGACGCGCAACAACGTATAGGACCCCAACCGTTCCGTGGTTGGTCAAGTCTACCGTTTGTCCCGCCTCAGTCTCTGAAATGTTGTTCCGTCAACCGGCCTAGATCACTTCTCTGCATCAATTACCGGCCAATCAACGTAGCCCGTCATCCATACACACTCGCAAACGACCTTCCAGCTAATCTGGTGATTGCGTTGTGGCAAGATACAACACGAAGTACCCAATTGAAGTGATGAGATGCCAGGCGACTACCGTTTATTAGATGTCCCGACCTAGACGTGTTATTGCCGTGGTTTTTTGAAAGTCGTGCGTGACTCATGAGGTTGTTCGCCAATGCGATTTGGGTGAACTAGTTAGGGTACAAACGACTGATAGGCTAGATGAGTGGAACGCGAGGAGTAGAGGGTGAAAACCGGACAGGAATGTGTTAGTAGATGGCTCCTAGTGTCTGCCGGAAGCGTTTAACAGGGCGGCGGTGTGTGCGGCGTTGGACTTGATGGACGTGAATCACTACAGCTCTCCCCCTCAGCTTAAGGGATTGGCGTAGCCTGGCTTTAAACAGGAACACTGAAAAGTGGGCTGATGGTTTTTCGCAGTCGGCATGCCACCATCGTAGGAATTGGATGCAAGGATGTTGATGCTTACTAAACCATAGCGTTAAGCGCATACATTTGCCGTAAACTATTAATTGTCGTAAGCTTTATTGTTTTCGGAAACATGTATTCGTTGTCGAAGTTTCCAGGCTCTGTCAGTTCGGAATTCATTGTGTCGGTTAATGGCAAAAAAGTAACCTAAATGTCGAAGTTTTTCTAACTGAATTCATCTGAGCTTGTGAATTAAGAGTTTCGCGCACTCAAAACCACGCTGGTTGTGTTAAATACAAGTCACGTAGGACGATATTCTTTCAAAATACCCACGCGCGCCAAGTTAAAAAATTGTTTTAATACGCCTGCTATCACGTTAACTCCTGGGTGCCGTAGCTTCTGTTCCAGGCAAAGTCCCAAACCTCACTCAACGGTGATGTGGTTCCGAAAAATGATTACACACTAAAAATTCAACCAATAATAGCCGAGCGCATCTACTAAAAATGTGCTAACAAACCACTGGTAGTGACCTAAAGATCACATTTGTTCTGGACTAACTTGGGTGGTCATAGTAACACTGAAACACAAGAGCCTCTCCTTGCGCACGTTTTATTCCCGTGATCACATTTGTTTAACTGTCATGTTTACACAGCTAGACTGTTAAATCTGCTGGGCAATTCGTCATATTAACAAAGCAAAATGCGGACATGTGTTCAGCTGAAAAAAAGTTCAACTTAGTGTGACTAGGCAAACCCTGCATCGATTTTGCATTAAGCAGCCATGTAGTGCTTAATAATTTGCAAATTTCCGCATTAGCTGGAGATGCATTTATGGTGGCACGTGGACCAATCAAGCGTATCATGTTCCCAGCCATCATAACTGTCACCGTTTTTGTTGATATCCACCAGTCACGACGGTGACTTGTTGCGTCAGCAGAGCAGAAACATAGTTGGTTGCAAATATTATGCATCTGGGTTGTCATTATGCAGCAAAACGGGCTATTTTGCCCTTCTAAATTGTCACCTCGAGTGAGTTCGTTGAGCTAAGTATACCTATTGGCTTAATAAAAAAAGTTGCTATGGTCCAATCAAATCAGTCGGGGTGAAATCAAGAATCCAGATTCCACCACTAAGTTCTGGTATTTTATGCGAAAAGAAATCGCTCAAGTTTCACATTTTTGTTGCTTCCAGTAATTTGATTAAAATTAATAATACTTTACCATTTGCACCCGATCACATCTTTTTTAAATAGCTTATGTTGACTAAACAAGGAACCATAGTGAATAAATTCTAAAAATAGCGAGATGGTTTTACATCGATCAAACCAAAAATTCAGCGACTAGGAATCCATGAATATGTGAAGCTTCAAAACGCATAGAAATAGCGTGCTCAGACACCTACGAATGCTTACATTTTCTGATGCCATCGTAAAATCACAGAATCGTCGCAAGTGTCATTGAATATAAGATCGCTCTAAAATGACCATAAATTCACAGCCAATAGCACCTCCAGGTGCATCTAATTCGATGTGGTGATTGGCTAAAATAAGTGAGTATCTCATTCGACCACTATTGGTGGAGTCGATAATTAAGTTTCAACGAACGCATTAGTTGTCACATTCGCATTTCAATTGGTTAAATAGGTCGAAACAATGACGTAGAAAGGTCGACTTAAATAAGTATTAGTAAGCTTTTTCTGGTTGCATCAGTGAATTAAAAAATTTGGCTCTCAACGCCCGTTCTGTTTGGATTGTCCCCATTTCAGTATCAGCGTCCGTCAATTGGCGCACATTAGCAGGACAATCGTTTGCGCCAATGTCGATGGTCAAGTGAACTTTTGACGTGCAAGCCTGCGAAACTAGATATGAGCTAAACGCACAGGGAATTAAACTTCGCGCAGTAATTCACAGCACCTGAATAAACAAAAGGCCAATTCGTTTGGCAAAATTTACTTCATTAATTTACTGAATCAAGTTAGTTATAAGCTTGTACCTTAACCACCAAGGCCAATAAATATGTCCGCCGTTTCCACGCTTCTAACAAATGCAGCATTGATGTTTTCCAGCAAAATTTAGTCCATAACATAGTGAAACACATTAGAACAAAATGCAATTGCACAAACTCATGATTAATTGCCAAGACGAGGCATTCCCTGGGGGTGTGTGTATGAAGGGGCTGTTTTTCTTCAAACGGAAGTCGTATTAAGGACTTATATAGCAAAAACGGCAAAAGCACATAGATTCCGAGGCCCAAAATTGTCTGGGAAATTTGTAACTAGAGTACAATACAGAGAAATGAAATTGCAGACATACTTAATTTAGCAGATTAAATGAAACTTCGACTATGTCTATGAGCATAGATGAACAACCAACTACCAAAGTAATGGCTGGATTGAAAATGCAGAAATTTTGAACAGAACGATTGTTCTTGATAAAAGTATGCGTTGAACTTGGTTCGTTTGCATCAATCAGACACCAGTGGAGACAAGAAGATCACAGAGAAAGCATAGAGTGTTTTCGATCGACCAAGTCTGGATGATTGTCTGATGTGTGGGAGAGGTGCACGCACCTAAGAAGACGGTTTATCATGAGTGGCGCTGTGAAAAAGAGGTCAGTGTGGCAATTGGGTTAATCGATAAGATCCAGCACGATTCACTACAAGTACATTAGTCACTAACAAAACTAACGGAGTTAATGATATGTGTGAGTCTATCTTACAGGATCGTAAAAATCACTTAATTAATTGCACGTATTTTTTTATTAATTATTAACAAAGTCCTGTCTTTAATGACTCCAGGGAGTTAAGTCTGACTTAATGTGATTAGTTTCTTCACATTTGGCGGGGTGTGCTAATTAAGCTGCTTTTAAAAATTTATTTCTCATGAGATGTAATGCAAGAATATTACCCCCAGCAAATGGATAGTAGCTCGCATTATAATACCATTAATTTAAAACCAAAAGTTCTTGCTATAGCGCTGTTCTTTGGAAATTATATTGCAATACACTACTTGCGATGTCTTTGCAGTCAGTGGGTGAATGACGGATGTGGATGCTGATCGTTAAACCCTCTTCACGATGTGTCCTCACGTCAAAAATTAGCAATTTGTGTAGAAAACAACGCATTCATGAAATTACATGTAACTGAAGGCAGGTGAGAAGCACTCAAACCGTTTCGATTAGCAGTTCGCAAGAAGTCTTTCATGTGTGGTTAACATGTACGAGAAAATGTGTGTATATTGGTGTGAAATGGGCGGAGTAAGCACAGGTGAGAATTACTGTTGTGGGTGTGAAATAATAGAGACTGCGGAAGCAGTGTTAACAGCAACATGGTAGCCCAGGGCACTCGTGCCTAGGCGTCTGTGTCAGCCCATCTACAAATTACGCTGTTTCACACATCTGAGGTATGGATTCACACGCGCGAAAACACCACACACCGACGACAGCTTGCTTGAGCTATCTGGTAGACGGTTGAGTCTCCAACCCTCTTCGTGTTCGCGGCTATCAGGGTGAGATAATCAGGCTAAATTCACCTCAGCGGTCCAAACGTGGTTTGAGATCAAATGCCGGGGTTTACAACAGCAAAATCGTAGAAAAAAGAGACTTTGGCAAGTATTTTCTTAGTCTTTTAAGTTTGACCTTAAATTTGCAAAATAAATTATGCGAAAATTTCGATAACTACTATTAAAAAAAAACAAGTTCCTTTCAATGGTAGGGCCAAATTCACAAACCAAGTGTCAGCAAACCTCGTGTGGACACAATTCTGGCAAGGATGTAGGATCAAATTTATTCATTCACACAAATTTTCAGAAAGGTGACGTTCGGCACACTTGTCACGAGTTGAGTGACACAATTTATTGAGAGAATTAGGCTCCAGTTAAGTTTCAGGTGTTTCGAAATCGCTGTCCACCGCACACTTTGGGTGCCTTTTATCGTAGAAGGTTGAATGTAACGTGGATTTACATGAGACACTCATGTAGGTATGGGCTTTATTTTTTCTTTCCGGAGTTTCGCAGAGGATATACCATTGGATCCAGTTTATTTATTGATCCATTTCCCCACATCAAACTTAATATTTCAGAACCCGTCTTAACAATGCCGCAGATCCTATCTCAGATCAGTCCTTCAATAAGCTATGCAGATCTTACAGACGTCCCAGCTCATGATCCCATGCACTTACATCCACGAATTTGTGTTTGCAAAATGTGCGTAAGTCATACTGTACACAGATCAAAAAGCCAGTATAGTGAATGTGTCAGACATGGGATTTTGTCTTTTGCCGTTATCATCACCTGCCTACTATCACTTAGCTTTTTTCGCTGCCACAGTAACGGTTTCCGACATTTTTTAGCGTCTAAAAAAGCGCCTAAATCTGGAGATGATTTGTCAGCCTTAGCCCGGCATTAAGGGATTTTCAATCTATCACGTATTGAATATGCGCTGACTTAACTAAGTTCCCTGTTCTTCCGGCAAAATTAAAATTGTTTAAGAAAATAAAAATTGTCTAAAACAGGTGTAGCAAAAACTTGAAACTTAATTGTTATCCTTGGAAATACTGCTAGGGTGAAACGTACCACAAAGTAGCTAAATCCATCGTCATAGCCAACAATTAGGCATCAAACTATCTGGTTGGTGGTGGTGGTGGTGGTGGCGGTGGCGGTGGCGGTGGCGGTGGCGGTGGTGGTGGTGACAATCTTTGTCCACGAGACCTCAAATGTTCCTCAAAACCGCGTCGCAAACCCTTAGATATTGCTTAAACTAAGTCATAAGTTTGACACTTAGCAATTTTGAAGGTAAGGACATCAGCTTTATAAAATTTCGACATAAACTTGAAATACACTCGCAAGCCACTGATCTGGTCAATTTCACCTTACAGGCTAACTTCTTTCATAAAATTGTAAGCAACAGAGTCTTAAAAGAGAGTTACGACTGTCCCAACGAGTTCAGGTTATTAATTATACCAGCGTGAATCTCGTGTCACTTTACCACCTTCGTCTCCAGTGGGGATTCAGTGCTCCCTGCTTCTACCCGAACGAATCCTTTGCATTTTCTGAGTGGGCTGCAGAGTAAAAACCAAGGTATAAAAAAATCCCAGGAGGTGCGTACAAAAAAAACACCTTAAAAACGGCAACACGTGAATTCTGACAGAAGCGCCCATGAAGCAGGGGTTGTGTCGTTGTCGAATGTGAAATGTGGAAATTTTTAAACTGAACAAAATCAGTGCCAGACATTCAGTGAACAATTTGCATTTTCGGAAATCGGTGGTTAGAGGCACTGACCTCTGCGTATCACCAAACAACCAATAATCCAGGACTGTGCTCAAAAGTAGCTACGTGGAAACTCTTTGAAGGATTGCTTTCGGAAGAGATCCATCCAAATCTGCTTTCTGAACTATTTCATGTAAATTTACAAAAAAAATGGAACAATCCTGTTCTTTTAGCAACTTTCACGGAAATTCTGAGCCAAATATAGTATTAGACACAAAGTACAGTGACAATTCTAGTTTTCATTTATAAACTTTTACCATGGAAATTTAAAAAAAAACTAAAATGATTTTGGGTGAATAAATTTGAAATTTAAATATTATTTAAATAGACCTTTCGATTTTTTTACCTAGCGGTTATCATTTCCTCAACACTTTTGTATACTCGTTTAAAGGTTTGTCAAAACCCAACTAGCCACCCGTGGACTTCAGAAAAAGTTCATAATGATATTTCTCCAAATCAAATGCTCTTTCTTATGCTTGCATGCCCTTTAAACCCTATCATTCATTGTATGAATTGATGTAGTTATATTACAAGTTTAACATAATATTCTTGTTTGGATCCCAAACTATAATTTCATTGGACCATTCTCCCATTGGACGAATCATCTCATCCAATCTAGGCAGCCAGTACGCCTCGCCACCCAATGTATAACTCTTCTTACGTAGCGTAGTAGAAAAAGTCAAACATCAGCCGGAAGTCAGCACCCTCATGGTCTCGCGATAACCCTCTAAGCGCGTTTCATGATTGTCCATGGACTAAGCAGCCTTCCACCCGTCGCACAGCCACTCTTCAACGACTCCTACTCCTCCCCCGAGCTCTTGAATGTCACAACACCAAGCCCTGCCTTGCACACCGAGGTTTCCGCCTCAAGTCTACACTTCAGCCTCTGGGTGATTATTGTCATGAGCTTAACCTGCCTCTTCACGATCGCCTTCATTCTGTGTGGACTGTTCAAGCGTGCCGACGCGTACCGTTTGCCACTCACAGCCGACGGCGACATCGACATTGCAAGCGCCGATGGATTCGCCATGCATGGAGATGGGGACTTGTTCGGGGTGTCAGCAACGGGAACAGGGTGGGTCTGAGTCCGAAATTCCGCTGTTTTTTACCTGTATTTATTTATAAAATACATCAACTCTTCAGATGAAACACCTTGTCTCCTTTAACAAGGGTACCAAGGCAGGGTTCCTAGACACTGACTCAAAATTAAGACTGTTGTGCGAGCGTGTAGATGAACGTGAACTCCTCACAGTAAAATCAAACGCAACCTAGAAGGCCAATGAAGTTCGCTTAGCATCGCGCAGGTGGAGAAGAAGGAGAAGCAGGTGTTGGGATTCAATCAACCACATGCTACTTTCAACGTTTTGAAGGCTTAGAACACTGCCAAACGATGCAAGCGTAATCAGGTTAAAAGGTGTTCACAAAAAGCAGACGTAAATGCTTTTTCCTTACAAGAAACATGCAAAAATATTTGGCCTGAAAAAAGTAAGTTCCGCTTCAGGGAACGCATGCAAGCCAGTTAAGGTGTCTTCGACCAATGAGCATGCATCTAATGATAAAACTGTAGCCAAAATAAGCCTCGATTTCATCGGTTTTTGTGTAAACTCTCCCCCCACTCATTTTCACCTGCCTAACGGGTTAGATCTTTCGATGGTGTAATGATGAACGTGGACTGAGAAATTTCAGTCAGGAAAGCGTGAAATCAAAAGCGTACACGGTGTATGTTAATCACAAAACACATTAAATGCTCGTGGATAGATGAATTCGATGATAACTGTGAATACCAGGTTGTCGGTGGCATTTTAAGTATGATTTATAGGAATTCACTGCTTAAATGATCAACCAATCATATTGTAGCTGCGTTAGGTGCACACAAACCAAAATCTTGCCAAACTAAACGCTCTGTTGAAAAATAGATTGAAAGATAGCACCAGGAGATAAGGGAACACACTTAAATTTAAAAATTTCGAAGATAAACTGGCTTGAGAGAGAAACGAGCCTTGTTTTTAGACATCCATTAGTAACTATTTTTAGCTCACATGTAGAGGAAGGCGTTCTATGTTTGGTGGATCGACATAGCACCAGAAATAATACCTCTAGTTGTTAACACTATTCTTTACTACATTTCTAAGTCACAAAGTAAACAAGTCGTTGTTAATCTGATTTCATTGGGAGAATCAACCCCTAATTATTCTCCAAGCCCCAGGACACCAACCTCTAGTGAGTCAGCACCCAATCACCACAAAAACAGACTAGCTCTTGGAAAAAGACGACACAAAATCCGCAGATTCGCCAGTCTAATGAACTGCAGTAATCCATGAATTGTCAGTCAGTAAATCTAATGTAATTGTGCTTTTTACACGTTGTCAATTCATTACTTAATCAGTAGATCGGTAATTTT
The DNA here is from genome assembly GCA_900604375.1 of Mesocestoides corti. NCBI lineage: Eukaryota > Metazoa > Platyhelminthes > Cestoda > Cyclophyllidea > Mesocestoididae > Mesocestoides > Mesocestoides corti. The sequence goes on from UXSR01000067.1 coordinate 79,298, forward strand.
GTTAATCCTTCTACTCTTAATTATCAAATAGGACGTGAAGAACATAGTTTTCTGAAACAAGAGATTAGCTTTGTTTCTAAGGCTCATGCTACAACTGTACCAGGGATTGGGAGCATGTGTGCCAACATTTAAAATCTCACAACCAGCACGGTTTGAGCCATTCCTAACTACTAAATCAAGCAAATAAGTAGCGCATTTTAGGTAAATGTAGACAGTTTTCCAAAAAGACAATTACTCATTTAAAATAGTGGATTTAATATGTGAAAGCAAATTTTATTCCATTTTGATTGCGCAGAAAAATATAACTCTCAGCATTTTGTTCGGGTTATGGCTATTAGGCTTTCCCGCTGCAACTCAGCATTGTAGATATTAATCATCATTTTTAACGATTATTTTATTGGTCAGTTAACCTTTTCAGATATTAAGCATTATAGCGAATGGCCAGCGTACAACTGAAGCCGAATTATTACTAAAAATTGCAAATAAATAGAACAAAGTTTGTACGGGAAACTCCCAATGCAAAAATTTAAAATATGAACTGTTGGGACGAAATCATTTAAACTTTGTCCTATTTATTTTCAAATGTTATGCGAATGAGGAATGTTTTTAAAATGTTCGCATTAATTGTGCCAAAATGTTCAGTGTTGATTGGGAAAAGGGAACTTGTCAACAAAATGACATTTAATATCTGCTGTATGAAAATTTCTAATTAATGTCTGCAGAAGCATAATTGTAAATCAATCTTGACACCAGTTCAAAATATACGGAGAATCCAACTGCGATTTAAACAACGGTAATTGTCAGTATGCGACGCACAAAAATCCACTGTTAGTTAACACGATTTATGTGAATTGGATACGGGCAGGTGTGGCGTAGGGTTTGAAGTGAAAAAAAAAATATTTCGAATGTGCGTGGATCAGGTGGCTTAAGTTATTACACCGAGTAAAACATACCTCAGCAGTTTACTTTTGCAGGTGAGCGGTCAAAAATAGTGGCAGGGTAAGATAAAAGATTTAAACAAATGACTGGCTTTGAAAAATACGTCAATTTACTACTTCAACTTTTTGTAAACTCCGTTCAGGAGTTATGCCAGTAACTATCACGACCAACACCAACGAACAGTGCAGACGCATTTCACTAACTTGTCGGAATAACAATCAGCTCCGAACAGCGCTCTACAATGTTATTAATATAGAAACATCTTAGAATGTTGATTACCCAGAACCATCACGCGAATCGGAGTGCTTTTCTATGACTAAAATAGCATTTTAATTGCGAAGAGTACTACCTCAAAAGCATCCGTGGGCGTGTGATCGTTTTCGTTAATGACTGGACATGTGACAAATGCGTCTAGTTGTAGCCAATGAACAGCGACCACTCCTTCAGTCTGATGATCAGAATGGTGATAAAACTGCGATTAAAGAGTTGCATAAAAAGGTCATTCATAGATGCAAATTAAAACACAATTTGCTTTTTCACACAAATTGCCTAAATAATAATTAGAATGGGAGTCGGGGTCTGGGTAAGTTAAAATGACTTCACAGCCCTTTACGTAAGGCACACTTGTGGAGTATTTTGACGGTAGTCGTGCATTTAGCCAAAATGCTAAATGTGGCAACTGCGCAACTACCGTTAAACGCACCATTAGCCTAGTCAACTGGACAGTCATCCTTCCTGAAGCTCTTGAAAATTTGTCCGGTAAATGCATCTTTAAGAATTCAAAGCAAGTTCTGAGGGCAAATTTTCAAAAGCATAGATTTTGTTTAAGTGGTTCGATATCCCGCTATCAAAAGAATTGGCGCATTAATCAATAATAACTAGGAAAAAATAGAAATCTAAACCTAGAAATATGTCTGGCTGTTTTCAGTAATATATGTATGCATTTCGATAAATTCAAATGTTAAATTTCAAACGCGACTTAGCAAAGAAGTGTTTATTTATAAAAAAGGATAAATGTTGGTTGAATAAAAAGATATTTCGGGCATCTTGAGGTGCATTAAGCTAAGTACATATTTGAATGCAGTAATGCACTTATCCACGTGCTAGTAGCTCCCTCGCATATACCATACACTACACCACACAAGTATGCTGCTGAAATTAATGCTCAAAAGAGTTCGCTTTTGTTGCTTAAAACTTTGACGTTGTATGCAGAACTAAATCGCATTTTCCTCGACTCCTTCTGCCTAATATTGATTTTACGCCTCTCTGTCTTCTGAGCTATTGCTGTAGTTTGTTTAAATCATGCAATGACTAAGAATCCTGCGTTTTTATAAATTTTTAATAACTTACTACACGTGTACACAATAAACTACGAGTGAAAATTAGTAATCCACAAATTTTTTGCATGCTGAATATTGGCTGTCATGTTGTACTAGCATGATTACGTTAGTGGATACCAGAGAAGAATAAGATGGCTAAACCTAGCTGCGTGTCGCATCCCGTGCACTAGAGGTCATCCGACAAATAGGGTCTCCTTGTTAATACAGTATATGTAAAATAGTGAAATTAAAGTAGGCAGAAAGAGCAAATGACTGGATTGAGCAGCGGGGTGGAGGAATGCAATGTAGAGCATGAATTGACGGTTTAACATGATCGAGTATGAGGTGACTAAGTTATTGGAAGGAGATCAACTCGTAAAGACCTAACGGTAGTTCAAAAACTGGACAGAATTGTCCCCGCGTTAGACGTGGCATTAGGTCTTAGGTATTATGACTTGGATCCCATTATTCCCTAAGGCATCAAATTCAATCATTAAAATAGCTGGAAAAAAACAACCTGTAAACCGAATATGAATTAAATACAATGCTATTTGTCTGTTGAATGGGTGAGAAATCAATGTACAACTAGATCAAAATCATTCTATATCCTAACCATTCCAAGAAATGTAGAACAAATATTAATTTTTTTTAATTTTCGTTTTTAGTTATCGGACTCAATCCTGTTAAGTAACTACACAGTGATTGGTCTGTGGGATTTCAACTCGCTCGAATCAGTGAATACAAACAGTGTAAGGAGTTCAAGAAAATAGAAGAAATATGTAAGGAAATTTAAACAGAGCAGACCATACGATACTTTCACGAAAGTACAAATACAAATTTAGGGTTATCAAACAATGGTACTCCTTCAAATGTAGTAACAAAAATCTGTGCAAATAAAGCTTATCTAGTGGCCGTGAAACAAAGTGCAATTCAGTGCACATATCTAGATTTATTACACTACTTACTAAATTTTATTTAAATGTGAATGACTTTAAAAACGTATGCGGTATGGTTTGTGCTAAGTGAAAAAAAATGGTAATCTAACCTCAACCAATTTTTTTGCATGCCTGGTGATTTGTAAAACGGGTACATAAGATCATTATCATTGTTGCCACAGAAATAAATAGGATATAATTAATTATTTAAAAAAGAATTGTATTTACTAAAAACATGCACAAACGAAGCTTACTATGCATGATATAGTCTTTAGATATATTTCAAGCAAACAATGAACTCATCTCTTTGCTATAAAAATTTATAGAATGTGTTGATATAAAATAAATGACTACTTGCTATGAAAAATTTATAAAAACACGAAAAATTAATTTTAGCAAACTATTTTGAAAGCCTCTAATTAAATCAAATCGATTAATTTAATAAATATTATAGTAAATGCTGTTCGATAAAATAAACAAATGTAATACGTAATATATAGTAATCAATAATTTCAATAACGACAAATGCAAGCATCCAAAATATTTTCAAGATTAAGAAGTGCTTATTGCAACTTCACTACAAAATATTATTAGTAATTATGATAATTCAGACTGATTCATCAATGTCATCGATTTAAAACATTTTTTCGCATCTTACTTGTTTGTGTGTATCATTTCCAATCATCTTGAGTTACATCCGCGAATTACAGTTTCTTTGGAACCCATTTAGGGTTTATTTCTACTGTAACACTTAAAGATCGTGGTTGCAAAAACATTCTAGATATACACTTCGACCTGGTTGTTAAATTGAACAATATTGCTGTGTCCAAAATCTTGTGAACCCTTATCACCGACATGGAGTCGGGGACTTCTATTTGACTACTCTTCATAACAGCCCACAACGATTTTATTCAAATGTGCATGCTCTATACACAAACGTCTGATCTTTGCACACGGTCTCTATTCAGTTGCAACTACATTGCCGAAAAGGGTGTTGACGTAGGTCTTTTTGGAAGTATATATTCTCTTTTGATGAACTTTTGACACATGTTTATCCGACTTAACACGGAATTTTTAATTATTGTTCTCAGCCTTTTAAGGTATTTGTATAATTAGGCTTTTTTTATGAAATGTTATAGCAATTGCATTGCGCTCAAAGTCTCTTAGGCATGAAGTTTTCGAATCAATAGGGAAATTTTATTTTGCAGTGTGACTTGTGATTGCTTTAAAATCACTTTTCTTTCTCAACACTGACGAAAATATTGGATTGTATTTTTAGGTAACTAAACTGGATGCATTGTCAAGTTCCGTGTCCCTGCTAATTTCTTGGAATGACAGGAGAATTATACCACGCTTCTCACATCTATTTATATTCAAATCCTGAGACATTTGTGTGCTTGCGGTTTTTTGGTATTGTTAACTTGAATTTTAGCCAAACGTTCCCGTATTTCTAGTCTACAAAAGTTAGGCTAATTAGTAGTTACTAAGTTGATGGCTTGGCCTTCCCTTTGCGACTCGTTGTTGTTGTGTTTGTACATAATCAGAAGTTAGTAAATTGAAAAAAAAAGAATAAGGCATTTTATTTGTAGTTTCTACATATCAGATTCTTTTTCCATTCAGGTGTTCAAATTTTGCGCTTTGGTGCTAGCTTCCCTTGTCCTGGTTGTTTCATCAGGAACAGTCTCTTTAGTCAATGTCAACGATACCATCACCCTTGGTCCATGCGAATCACCCGAAATTGAGGGTTTGATCAAATTGCGGTGGGAATGGTACTTAAACAACGACCTTATTGGGCCCGATAGCTCACCTTTGATGACGCTGAATGAGTCTAACCGCTCCCTAACTGTTGTTGCCCAACTTGAAGATGTGAACCACGTCTACGGCTGCTTATGGTTCGCTACACTGCAGAATGGAAGTGAAATTCGCGGGGACCTGCAGTCTTTTATTATATCACCAGTTAGTAAGTTTTACAGTTAATTCGTTTTCTGACGAAGTAAGTACTTCAAGTATTAGCAGTACCAGGAAGTGAATGCCAAGGTGTCTACGGGCTTCGATCTGTTGCTCGGCTTATTTTTCCAACCCATCTTGATAGAGAAGTGTTTGTTTTTGTCAGACGATGACTGTCATTCAGGAATAATCGATGCGCTTCGATTTTGAAATACCGCCATAGGTTTTATTGGTTGCCTGAGTGAAGCCACATCGCAAATTTTCACAGACCGTGACAACTGTAAATTAAACGATAAAACGCAAGTCTCTTGGTGTTTAATTAAATTATTTTCGACAGAGACTGACTTCCGAAATATCGTATTCGCGTCTCGATGTGATTTGCCACAATTAGTTTTGCTGACTAGTTATTGTACATGAGTAAGTTTCTATACCACTAAATTTACCCGTGTGTGCTTTGGTTAATGTGTAGTGGCGAGTGTGTGTACCTTTTGAGTCATATTTCCGTCAGGAAGTACTGCTCTCGAGACGAAGCGCGTTCATTATTTGCTTACTGTATCCTTTTACTCACTCAGCTGTGTTGACTAAGTTCGATCTCCAGTAGCAGTCGTCAGCATCCAGCCGACAGCCTTCTCACTCTCAACTGCAATCGCACGGCGGACTAAACTTTTAAATTAGCCTAATCAGTTAAAGAGATAACTAGGTTTGCTTCTTGGAGCATGTATAATGCTCAGGACACATTTGCAATTAGCTATTTGTTGTGTCTGTTAACGTGTATGCTAGACAATTCCAAATGCCAAAGCCCAATCACCGATGTTAAATTTCCATTATAAGAACGGGGGAACAACAGTGATGTCCTTGCAAAACATGTAGCACAATAATAACACAAATAGAATCGTTTAACAAATTGGTAATTTAATTCATACACACAGAAAGCATCAAGGCACTATGGCACCACAGTTTAACTCCAGTGGTTGTTGGAACCGACGTCGAAAGCATCACGAGCAATCGTTAATCGCAATGGTATTTTGCTTTGCCACCATGGGAAAAGTCTTGAGCTTTAAATCACTTCTTTTGTGTTTGATCCGAGGGTGGCGTGACGAACTGTCACAGCTGTGCTGTTGTCTCAATGCTCGTTATCAAAGACCCGTGTAAATCCATCCGTTCCACAAGACGTCAGTCCATGCTGAAGGCTGTGATCCCACAATAATTGGCACTGTGGAGGTAAGGCGTCTTACGTCTGTTTTAGCTCCTGCCTTTCTCGTGAGGGGCCTACGGAATGAAACGGTTGCCTGGGGAACGCACTATGTTGTACCCTGCGAAGCCGGTGGCATTAAACCGACGCTTGAAATTAAAGTCAACGGAGTGGTAAGAATGCTCCCTGTTTTTTTGTGCATTCTCAAATGCCTCGTGTGCCTGGTTGTGCATGTGAAGTGACTGTTCATGTAAATTTCACGCATCTACTGCCGCCTCTTCTCAGACAACTTGATGTACGCTGGTGCGGTGATTTAATCACATCAAAGCGACAAAAATCACATCTTATTGGCGCTTTAGGGTGATCATTCTCGTTTGTGCTTTTTGCGACATTATTCTTGTCGGCTCAACGAATGATTGAGGTGTTGTGTGGGTCCAAGCATGTGGTCTTGAACCACGCCGGGGCCACTGAATTAACCCTGGTCCAATTACGTTTACCTGCTACCCCCGATGAGGAAAATAACCGGATAGTACATGGTCACAACCGTCTACTCCAGTCCTCAACTCGATTGGTGTCGTGTGTGGCGTTTGTGCGTGTGTATTTATACCTCAGATGAGCTAACATGAGGACCTAGGTGTGAGGATAATTGTTAGCTCTAATGCGGAAGGCGTTGAGGCTCCGCGTGGCTGGCGACGTGCTGCGAGACGGGGACCCCTGTGTCGGAGGCTTTGGCGACCGAATTAACGAGCCTGGATCAACGAGATCCACAACAGGGGCCTCAGCTGGGTTGATTATCGATCTGTCGAAAGTCGGACAAATGGGACAGTGACGACGTTCAAATAAACGGCACCTGGCGGAGGTCTATTTCGTCCACGTATGTCTTCAAAAGTCCAGCTCTAAGACGCACTACATGCGACTAGTAGGGGCCTTAAACTCTAGCTGTGGAAGTGCACACCCCGTGAGATTCTGGCTTAACGTTCAGCGTTGTTGTACTGCAGGTCTATCCACGAAGACATCTGCGAGTAGTAAACAACACCACCGTTGAATGCCGCGCCTTTAATTCGGCCGGAGAAGAGAAGTCCTTCGCGTACCTGACTGTCACTCCTGGCAAGTCTCATCTTTTTCCCGACAAAAAATTAGTTTGTTGGTCGCGTAGATTAGTCTGATTTGAATTCACAACTAAGATTTAGCTAGGCTGAGGTCCTCGCTGCACAGGTGCTACAACAATCGCAATTAGCTGTGTTAAAAAGCCTCTTTTTTGGTCTTAGACTCGACTCCCTTTTAAAATGATGTTTGCCATTTGAGTGGTAGTTATTATTAAAACAGTCGTAAACTGCGGATGGAAGTTTGCGCTTGTCTAAGGTAGAGAAGGATTCCTCCTTCTTTGGTATCAAATTTCCGACAAGAGTAATTTGGTTATCGACCTGAATCGCTCACACGTTGTCGCAGACACTGCTGACGCGACGGTTCTTGGGAAAATGTGGTCGGTTTTGTGGGAACCGGTCCAACTACGTGTCCAGGTGAGAGAGAGCGAGAGCCGGGTTAGTTGGTTGGTTGGTTGGGGGAGGGAGGGAGGGGTGAGGCGAGTGGTGTTTCGTGTGACCGCCGACACACACCTTGGCCTCATTCGAGGTACCGATGACTGTGCTGCTGTGGGTGCAGATCCCACGGCCTGGAATGGGTTCGTGTGAGTCGGATTCCCACGTCCGAGCGACATTCGATCCACTTCCTCCATTTTACGCCTCCCTCTCTTCATGATTTGTTTTGTAGGCTCTGAACAAGAGGCTCAACTCAATCCCCCAATTGAAAGGTGAGGGTCTAAGCTAGAATTGTGTTTGACGCGGAAACTAGTGACTTGGTCTAGTGATTTGCAAGCTGTAGGACACGTCGTCACTGTGCGCTTTTAGACCATCTTGTAAGCCCTTTCCTGCTTCCATGACCTCGGTGTGTTCTGGTGTGCTTGGAGCTGAAGTTCCAACGGGTAGCATCTACCAGGTTTCAACTTCCCGTCTCCTGCGAGTCCGGCGCACGAACCGACTCCTTTCCCTCGCCTTCCACAATTGGGACACCCTGTTGCCGCCTGGCGCCTTGGCAAACAGCACCCACGCTCGATGTCTGCAACAGGCGAAGCGCCTTGTCTGTCTCCTGGTGTTTCCACGATGTCAAGAAGTTGAAGCCTACATCGAGGACTTTGGAGGATTCTACCTGGAAGCCGACGAGAACCTGCTCTCCATCCGTGAAGTTCCCGTCTGCCAGTAAGTTTGCATGAAACTGCAAGCCTCGCAGAATCTGCGCAAATTCAAAAATGCCGTCTTTTGCCTAAACCACTTGCCATCTTTTGAAGCGTTCGGCGATCGATATCCACGATCTGGGCTTTCCCGCGGGCGCTGATCAATACCTGGCGTCGTGCCAACAGCCGCGCACACATGGTCTCCTTCCAGTGGCCTTTTCGCGCTAGCTCCTTGAGCTTCGGCAGCGGTCAACCACAGGCCAGCATCTTTGGCCTTAGTCGACCGGTGTGCACTCAAGGTTGATACACACACGCACACACGCACGCACACACTGTGGCCACGTGACTTGGGGTGTGCGCACGCACAGCTGGTGCACCTCTGGACTGTTTGTTGGTGGTTTTCGCAGCGTTGCCGTGTGTGTGTGTGTTGCGTGAAGGCACTCGTGGCTGCTCGCCTGTCCTGGTGTTTCCAGGCCCGTTGATGGGGGCGCTGGTTGCCGAAAAAAGTCGAGATTTCACACAGATTTGCCTTCACAAACCCTGGAAGGCGTTATCCAGGCGCACTGCTTCCAGGCATGGTCGGTTGGGGCTTGTCTACGCAACCCTAACGCTACGATTCACTGTGCTAATTGTCATCCTCAAACCTCGCTCCACGTGGAGATGTCAAACAAGTTGTCTGGTGGTGGTTGTTTGGTGGCAAGCGGGGACTTCTGACTGTTGTGTGTGGAGTACTTGTCGTCCAGCCGGAGCTCCCTCATTTGCACATTTTGACATCATGCCTCCACACACAGAATCCGCCAGTACCTCTGTGCCACCTGTGAAACTGCGTATTTTTGTGGACTTTGGTCCGGCAACACAGGAGACACGAGTTGGTGAACACGCTTAGGGCCGGTGGTCTGGCGGTTTGAATGCGCCGGTGAGCCCCTCTTTCCAGGGTCCGAATTGCCAGTCGTCGACACCTCCCCCCCTCCTCCGGCTTGTAATTACTTTGTACGTGTTGTTTTCGCGGCATTACACACACACACAGACCCGAGGACGCGTCGTTCCTGCGGCTTTGTTCTGATACATCCTTGAAAAATGATACTGCCCTCCCCTTCCCCCTCCCCCTCTGTCTGCAATTCGGACCCACCTCAACGACGCTCATCACCTCCACCACCACCACCACCGCCACCACCTCTGTCCTCATTCGGTCTAAGCGGAAAACGCGTCACCTCAACTCGTGACTAGACATGTTTCTGCTGCTTTGTACTGCTGTTACTCACGTCCTGTTGTCGACGTGGTGAGAAAGTGATGTGGAAGTAGAGAATCGCGCCTAACTTTTGTGCCAGTCCCCAAAACAGACAACAGAAATGCTCTTTTCTGGCTGTGGGTATTCTAACTGCGGCGAGAACACTATTAACGGGGGGCGTTCTTACGAATCCGACTTGACCACAAGATCTTTCCTACGATCTTTCCAGGATAGCTTAATGTTAGTCATGGATGTGTTGGTGTCTTCCACCGAAAGATGGCGTGGAAGGTGGTTCGTGGTGTGTGTGTGTGTGTGTCTAACTTAGATTCTGCGTGAGTCGAAAGCCCAGTAGTCGTGTGAAACTGGTGATTTGCAGCGTCTGTCGTAGGTGGAATTTCCCAGACAACTTCAATCCAATCTCCTTCACAAGTTGGCAGATCCTAGACAACCTTCCAAATGCTGTTTTCCGGGTTGGAAGTGGCCTTGAACGAACCACAGATTCGTGGGTTGTTGAACTGCTTCACGGCTCGTCTGTTGCGCGAAGCAATCACTGCCTTGATCTCTTGAGTCAACCAACTTTCGCGTCACGTGTCTCTGTTGTTTTGCTGGCCTGGATCCGTGTCAGCATTTTTTAGCTTTGTGGGATCTGGAATGCACGTTTTTCGGGGATTTTTTTAATTTTTCAACCAACCTATCTAGTTGAAAAACGCGTCACACGCGACGTGGATTCCTCTTAATTGTGTTTCACACGAGATCTTGGCAATTTAAGTGGTGTACAAGTGCAATGTGGTGAATCGTGTTGCATCATCGTCTTCTCCACATTGACTTCCCTTTCAAGACCTCTTGATCGTTCGTGCTAAGCAGTCTCCTCGTAAGCCGTCCATATGCTGTCCGTTTTCCATCGTCTGAGTATCTGAGTGGTGTAAATGGGCCACATCCAATGCCTGATCTTCTACTTGTCTTCTTGGGTCGTTTTAGACAGCACTGCTACCTAGTAGCGTCGATTCTCTGCTCAGCCTCGTTCAAATCGCCGCCGGGAACGCCCGCATTGATGAACTACACCTCGACGTCCACCTACGGCGACGGTTGGCGTGAGCTCCTGTCCCAGACCGGCAACGCCACCGTCCTCCTTGGCGACGTCTGTGAAGACCTTCCGCGGATGGCCATCGCGACTTCAGCAAACTCCGTCTGGAATAATTTGGACAACCGAGTGCTAGCCATCTCCGGGTCGGTCTGCCAAGCCATCGATTTTTCCGCCTTACTTGAAGATCCCGGTTCCACTGGCAATTCCTCCAAAGGTGAACTTTTTGTCCGCATGACAGTCTAGACGAGTCTGGAACGTAGTCGAACGTCATGCTTATGGACAGGTTTTTTTCCCGAATTTTAGACTGCTACACCGGACAAGGTGTGCTTTATCGTGGGCTATCACACGGCCATCCCTCGTGTCTGCCCTGGGCTGAACTGGATTTTGTCAAAACCGACGTTATCGATCCACTGGCCTCCCTCAGTCCCTCAGTCCTTCCAGCCGGCGCCTTTGGACGCCTTCCAGCTAACCAGTCTGTCTGCCGTAATCCCCTCGGCCTCGCCTCTAAGCCATTTTGCGTGGGTCCTGACAGCACAGGCAACCTGAGTCTTTTCTACTGTCCGTTTCTGGTCGATTGTGCTGCGCCCACTTTCTCCGCACCCACCAATCACGTTGGTCTCTTGAATCGGCAGCGAGTTAACGTGAGCCGCTGAGAAAAACTTTCTACTTATATCGTGCAAGTAGCGTGCTGCAACTTCCGTTTTTTTGCCCTAGATGATCGCGATCAGCAGCTCGGTGTGTCCGCTGTTCTTCATACTACTCTGCCTCATTCTGGTGTACATTGGACATGTGTACGCTAGGGAGAACACGGCGACTTCTGAGGCTGAAAAACACGAACGCCGGCACTCACTCCTCGTGGCACGTCGTGCGAGAATTCGTGAAACGCACTGTCTTGGCCGCTGGTGTTTGCGTTTTTTGTACGCCTGCCAGGACGCCTGCAGCGGTGACAATCGAGTGCGCCAGTCTTGTTGCACAGGCAAATATACCGAGGGAGATCTCTCAAAGGTTGGTTTTAACTATTTGGTCTTATTTCAAAGTACGTCAGACGCGTCATTTGGTGTTTGTCTCTCTCAAGAGTCCATAATGTGTGACCTTAACGACCGGGCCTGGGACCATCAGAAGTCCATGGTTTAATAAGTTTTTCAGCCAAATTGTTGTGTACGATTGTAAAAAAACACCGAAAATATTTACAACGATTGAGTGCCAGTTAGAAATTGTTATGTCTTTTGCATAAAATCACTAATCCTCTGTGCAGGTTGATTAATTAGTCGTAGCCAATCAGAACCCTCTGTTAAGGCCCTCGAGTCACGATTGGCTCAATGTGCCGTCTTTCAAGGTCGCACCTTAAGTGCATCATCGGCTCGAGAGCGTGATCGATAAGGAAATCAAATCATTAATCCTTTGTGCGGGTTGATTAATTTGCTGTAGCCAATCAGAGCCCTCTGTCAAAGCCCTCGAGTAACGACTGGTTCGATGTGCCGTCTTTCAAGGTCGCACCATAAGTACATCATCGGCTTGAGAGACCGATCGATAAGGAATTTATATCATTAATCCTGTGTGCAGGTTGATTAATTTGCCGTAGCCAATCAGAGCCCTCTGTCAAGGCCCTCGACTCACTATTGGTTCGATGTGACTTTATTCACGAATTTTCATTGCCTTTGCCCTAAACACACGTCATCTTCATGCCACCTGGTGTTTGGCTGTTTGACGGTCATTGGTCGGACTTGGTCCATCGGCTACTTGCATTTGTCGTTAAGTATTCTGCGACGTATCAGTACCTAGCTAGACACAATCACTATTTGCTATCACTACCAGTTGCTTTAAACCACCTACGTCTCCATCAAAGGGCGACCAACAATTCAGCGTTGAGAAGGCCTTGGATGACGAAGACGAGGAGGTGGAGAATTGTCGAGAGTTCCTGCGTGGCCGGGGTGTCGACAAGACCGTCGCGACCGTTGCTGCGGTCCTCGAACACGCCGAGAACCAGCCCCACCTCACACCAGTGCCACACACCGATCTCGAACCCGAGTTCAATTCCACCACGATGTCGCCTGATCTCCCTGAGAAGCAGATCAGCGAGAAGTCCTCGACACGCCCGTCGTGTCCTTCGTTCGCCGAGGAGGCGACCTCACTCGAGGCGCACGACAAAGCATCATCGGCGGGCTCGAGAATCGCGAAATTCCAGCTGGAAAGTGCTCTTCGCTTGGCCTCCGTCGGCCAGCTGATTCATCCCAAGTGAGTGATTATAATCGGGGTGTTAGTCGACGTATGTAGAACGCATTCATTTAGTTACACCTCTTTGCCGCCAGACTGAAACAGCTCTCCTACCCGCGGAATCAGCTGATCGAGGAGCGGATCCTTGCAAAATCCGTCTTCGGCAACGTGGTCTTGGCCAGAGCTCCGAAATTCCCATTTCATAAAGCACTTGGTGTGGGTGAACCCTGCGTCGTCATCAAGACCCTGGCGTTTGGAGCTTCGTCAGCCACCGAAACGGCCTTCTTCCGCGAAGCCGAACTCCTCGTCGAGTTGAACCACCCGAACATTGTGAAAATCCTCGGTAAGCTTGTCCGATCGCAGCACGGCTTCACTCATTCCCACGTCAGTAGCTTCAAGTTTCCTCACTGTTTCACGGGTTTTTACAGTCTCTGTGATTCTCTCCACGGTAACAGCCGTCCCAGGAACGTCACATAGTACGTTCCCACTTGTTTAACCGCTAGACTAAGTGCGTCGCCTTCTCCGCCTCACCTTTTCGCCATTCGCTCGAATCAACAATGCTGGCTCCTGAAGGACCTACAGTCTAGACTTGAATATTAGTTTAATTGCTCATCGCCTCGCGTGTTACCGCTGCGTCAAGATTGAGGCCATGATTGTAAGACACGTTGTCAAGTGACGTCTCCTTCTTCCTCTTCTTCTTCTTCTTCTTCCAAGGAATCTGCATTCCCTTGCAACCCTATTCCTTGATCTACGAGTACATGCGTGATGGGGACTTGAGCTCCTACCTCCACCGTCTGGCCGACGCCTCAGCCATTCCTTCTGCCCCCTCCAACGATCTCGCCGTCGCTCTTGACGACTCGACTGCCTCGTCTGGCGACGACCTTGAGACGGGACCGCTTTCGATAGGCGAACTGCTTCACTTCGCTCTCGACGTCTGTGAGGCCATGGTTTATTTGAACTCAAGGTTATATGTGCACAGGTAAAGCGGCGAGCTGAGTTGTGTAAATGGTTTACTAAGTAGCAAGTCGATTGTTCCAGCCTCACTAATTTGTAATTTCGTCTCGTTTTTAAGGGACTTGGCTACGCGAAACTGCCTAGTGGACAAGGGCGTTGTGAAGCTGGCTGATTTGGCGATGTGTCGTCGCTTGCCTCACTTTCGTGGCGCTGACCTCATCGATCGGGAGGGTGCAGCCCCACTGGCGGTTCGCTGGCTCCCCATGGAGTCTGTACTTGAGGGTCGGTTCAACTGGGACACGGACGTCTGGTCGTTTGGCGTCCTCGTCTGGGAGTTGTTCACTTTTGGTCGATTGCCTTACGGCAACGTGGAGGTTTCAGAGGTGGGTTGCTGTGTGTACGTGCAAAGTAACCAATCAGAGAGGCTTGCTGTTCAGTTTTCCTGGTTTTGTCGGCTTCTCACTTCCTCTTTTCGCTGTTTGTGTGTCAAAGCGGCCGCCAAATCTCTGTATGGCTCCTAACACCCACATTTTGCACAAACCACCGCGCTGCCATGTGTCATTCAACGTCCCTCCCCTCACACCACACGCGACCCACGCGCCATTAAACAACGCCAGCCCGGAGGGTCCCCTTTTTTTCACCTTGGCAACAAGTTGGTGACGCCTACGCACCGCAGCGATGTTTGGTGATGATGTTTGTCAAACGTGACGTCTCTCCTGTAGGTTATTCGCGCCGTCAGCGAAAACATGCGCCTACAGAAGCCACGCTTCTGTCCTCATTCGGTCTACAAACTGATGCTTCGTTGTTGGTCGCCAACTCGCAACGAGAGGCCTTCCTTCCGACGAATCAGGTCTGAACTTGCCGCGGAGTTGCAGCATTTCCAGACGGAGTAAAAAAGCGCCAAATTGCACATTTATATTCACTATTGCTGCCTCTGCTGCCACTATTTTTTCTGACAAGAATCAACTGTCTTTTTACAGCCTCGCTGCGCCTTTTCCGCAGTCGGTGGGTGTAAGTGCTTAGGTGCCGAAGAGTTGAGCTACTCTCTGTTTGACCGGTTCAAATTCGAGCTCTTAGTCCGTCCACAAAGGAAAAAACGTTGGATTGGATACATCTGGGCTGTTCCACGTGTGTGTGTGTTTTAAAGTGGCACCACAAACGCCATCAGACCGCGCTGGCCTGTTTAGCTATTGCGTTTGTACTCGCGCGCAGTTTACTACTGTGGTGTAATGCACAGCTCACACACACACACACATCAGGCGTAAATTTATGGCTACATCGGCGCTTGGCGCCAGTTGCAAGCGCGCACCTTTTATCCGAGATGATAATCAAGTCACGCCTCTAGCCAGCCGCTAGGTGTATATCGAAAAAAAAACCGTCCACGATGATCTGTTGAATGGCGGGGAATCGGTATAGTGCTGCTACGAAGTCGGTTTGGTCTTAAATTTTGCATAAAAACCGTAGAATTGAACTAATGCGAACGGACGTGTGCATTAGGTAGCCACTGAACGACAATTCTGTGCTATTTTCGATCGCGTAGCAAAATTTTTAAGATGTAAGTTAGGGAGACAAGCGGCTAGTGGAATCGCGAACTGCAGGACGTGTAGTAGGTTTAAGTGCAGTGTTTAGGCATTCAGATCACTGAATCCAAGCGTTATCATATTCTAGAACGTACACTAGAATCTTTCAAATGGTAACATTTTGGGGCTAGAATTGCCGCTTGCTACGGCAGAAGTGGTTTTGTGCATTGAATTAAGCCAATATTTGGTAAATGCGGTGCGTAATGAGTGGCGTAAGTGGCTGAAGTAGGAACTATGCGTCTAAACTACAGGCCTTAACTGCCAGCAGTTCCAGAAACGATGGTACACGAGGTTTTTCAGGGACGCCTGCTTGTATAGCGAACCTCAAAACTGCTGTTTGGCAAGTCACACGAAAACGCTTGCTACCAGCCAACTGTACACTTCAGCTTGTGAAGTCAGATTACAACCAATGACTGGCTTGATTGTGTACAGGTTGCCAAGTAAACAAGCTATTTAGGTCTCCACTTGGAATGATCAAAAAACTGCCAAGGACGTGACGCTGATGAAGGAGTGTGTGATGTGACTCATCCAAGGTTAGATTGACTCAAACAATGTCACATTGAGACCCTGCCACGTAACATCCTTCAAACAGAATTCTGTCATTCGTACACAAATGTGCATTTTAAGGTAATTACTCTGCGCAACATAACCAACCCTTGTTAAGGCCATCACTCCTATTGACGAAAATAGCCTCTAGTATTCTCCCATAGGTCATTAGTTTGCGTGTGGTCTGACTGCAAATAACACGGGTCTGGCTGCTTGTATCCATACCACAGAAATTCAATGTTCTGTACAAAATGCATAACAACTGACTGAAGTTTAGTCATAGAGTCTACTTGCGCGATGGGAGTTCATTTTAATTAATGCGATAAGATTGCACTAAATTAAATGAGTTCATTTTATTATGTTCTCTCGTGGGATTAAGGGTTTTCGTAAATCTTGTAAAAAACGTTAGCTATAAAGAACCCTAACAGCTATTACCGAATGCCAGAGAACATACCCTGAAATCGGAGCATATGTTTGTGTAAACCGCGATTTGTCGATGTGGCTATTTCAGGTGTCACGGAATGTCCAAGTTTCGATCGTAGAAGCATAGAACCTTTAGGACACAACTACTACTGTTCCAGTTTGATCGGTGATTGAGCGACTGGAGGAGGATGAGGAGGAAGAAGTCGACAAGAGCTCAACAGTTTACTGGGCAAAATAATCTTTGTTCTGATTGGTTTGCGTGCAGGTTAAGAGTATTGTTAATGTTTAAGAACCGTGCGGTATGGACCGGGAACCAATTGGTCCAACGATATTGAAACCATCTATCACAGCTGACTAAGGTATGCGGCTTCTTGTTTGCATGTGGACGTAAAAGTACCGTCAAAGGCGTAGAATTTACTGGAAGTCCTCAACGGCTGTAGACAAAGAGACGATGAGAACCCCATGCAAGATTTTCTTATCAAGCTTCGCTGGAATACTGGTTAAACAAACATGATCGGGCTTAGAGATGCCGAAGAACAATCCAGAATCACTGTTTACAACAAGACCGCATCCAAACTGTTTACAGACGCAATGGGGTTCGTGAAATCGTTCAGCCAATGATCTCAAAAGCCGTTTTCCCATCGTTTGTTTGACATTTGTAAGTTTTTTATCAACATCTATCAGACGTTTGGAGGAATGCTGTGTTGTTACTCTAAGCTGTGCCATCAAGTGCAGAGTTTTGCCTAAGGTTTCCGCGTTCGGCTACTGCAGATTATTGCTACATAGGAAGCAGTGTCCGTAATGACCACTGGACTGCATTTCACACAAATGAGCCCCGATATTGTTACACCGATGGGAGGTAATTGGTAATGACGACTACTCCGTATTTACCTAGCCCCTAATTAGGCTTGCCAGTGGGCCAACTCCGGTGTCCATTATTTGCTTAGCTGGCAAAAATCAACACTGGAAAACTCACCCCTTCACCCTAACTGTCCGAAATTTCTGTCCTTCAACCTCCATAACATCGCGAAGCAGGAACCAAAACCGAAAATGCAGAAGCTTTGATCAAAAAATTCGTACACATTTTAGAATTCAGTACTTAATCACGCAGGCAGTCCTTTAGTAAATGCTCTGTACTATACGTCGATTTGAGAATCAGCGTATCAGTTATCAAGAAAGCCTGATAACTGTAACCATGATCGAAGCCTAACAAATCGTCCTGTTTGCATCGTCGTGTCGTCTCTGCCTCAGTTGCGGTTGGATAGTAAAGTAAGACGACGCAGTATTGCATCGACGTCCAAATTCCCAGATACACAGTAGTACCCACTTGTTACAGAGGAAAAAAGAGTTATTCTGAATCAGGATCCCCAATAACGTGGTGGAATGCCACAATTCTTTAACTTAAACAAACAAAAGCAGCGAAAAATCGTGTGTGCTTCTAAAAATACCTGCCAAATGTAGAAATGGTGTTTGGAGAATCCTGGCACCAAAAAACCATGCATTTAAAAGTACTTTACTGAACAGAAAAGTGCGTACTTTTAATTAGCCCGGGCGGTATATGTTTCCAGTGGCCATAATGGGTTCATCTGTTTCGCACATGTCAAACACTTTGATTAGTGATCGCCTGGCCAGCCAATCACCGGTGTGCCAACGCCCCTGCGACAAAACTGAAATATCGATTAGCAGCACCAACCTGAACTAACCAAAGCTCGTAATTTGTTTATAACTCAACAAATAGTGAATTTTACAGGTGAAAAAAAAACAGTGGACCAGATTGTAAGCTAAATTAAGTGACACTGATGTCGTGATTGAAATGGAAGCGAAATTCCCACGCAAACCGTAGGAGCTCGCGTAAACGACCTTGCTGGCTACTGTGTCGTTCTTCCCTTGAATTAACTGCTTTTGCGTCTTCTACGTCCATTTATATTAAGGAAGTAGCATTTCTAAGCTATGTTAATGAAAACCAGGGGTCTTTTACTTGTGATTGGTGGATCTAAGTGTTTAAATACACTCAAGTACAGCAAAACGCGCGAGTAGTAACTGCACAAATAACGCTTAAATGGTGAAACAAACTAGATGTGTGTGGTTTATACTTACAGCCATGTTTTCACATGGCATTCACAAATCACGAATTGTCCTTTGACCAAAGTGGGAAAACAGTGAATCGCGTAAACACCATCGTGGTTCTTACATGCCCGTTGATGGTTGGGTCTTTATTTTCAAGGCTTCATTTGCAAATGCTCAAATCCACTGAAAGACAAACGTTTTAGTGCTCGTTGCCATCGCCCCGTCATCTTGATTCTTTAACTCGAAGTCTTTTGTATTCGACATAAATGAATTGGATTAACTTGCACAAATCTATGAGGTAAATTAGTGTTGAACTCAACAGCACCATTTTAACTCAATAAACCAAAAAAGAACAATTTGCATCAAGCTAAAAGGGTACTTTCTTGCGGGAATCCATTTTCTGTAAATTAACCAATGATAACTCTCCATTCGTCTCAGATAAACCCCCCCCTTTCAACCCATCCGGCTTAATTTACAGCAACTTATTTAGCAAAAAAATATTGTGAAATGGCTGTCAAAGTTTGGTGAAGTGAGTTGGAGTGCATAACGAAGAAATGGCTTCTCAAAATCTTTTTACTGACCATATTTAGGATACGATCTTGTTTATAACTCCTAGGAAACATCTATTAGTCTACTTCTGTCGAAACACCACTCACTTGAGTGGGATTGTGCCACTCTAGTACCAACTCACAGTTGAGTAAAAGGGCTTCCCATGTGTCTGCCTGCTATCAGATTTTAATATAGTAGCTTAAACTCATCGATTTTGTCAAGAATGGGTTTTCTGTGATGACCTAACAAGTCAATTTCGGTTGTGTGCTAATAACTGGGGGTACTTAGGCGTGAGGAAGCTCATTTAATTGTTGCTGGTCCACAATTAGCCCCCTCTGTTAATTAGAGAAAACCTAAATTTTGGAGTTGACACTACTAATACCAAGTTAGGTTTTGCGCTCAACGATAAATTAATCCCCGGCATTTAGATGCATTTGCATACTTCAACAGAGGTTAAATCTTGGCAACTGTGGCCCTGGAACCTCCAGAACGTTGATTTTGAATTGTGTCCTATGATCAGTTGGCTTAATTCCTGTTTTACTAATATCGTCGGGTTTCTGTTGATGCGGTAGGTTTGTAGACTGTGTCCTTAAATTATCTGATGAACTTTTTGTGGGCCCCAGCGTGTGGTCCTGAACCACGCTGGGGCCACTGAATTAACCCTGGCCTGATTACGATTGCCTGATGCCCGCGATGAAGAAGAAGACCGGAGCGGACGGGACACAACCGTTTACTTCAGAGCTCAACCAGAATTGGTGTCGTCGTGTCGGGTTTGCGCGTGTGTATTTATACCTCGGATGCGTGAGTCATACATGCGCTAACATCGAGATCTAGGTGTGAGGCTAATCCAAGATACATATACGTGTGAATGATGGGGGCTTGAGGATTTGCGCGGCTGTCGCCATGCTGCGAGAAGGGGGGCCTTGTATCGGAGGCGAATCGATCGGATTAAGATGTTG
>UXSR01000068.1:0-98977 GCA_900604375.1 Mesocestoides corti
GGCGCTTTAACTACCAAAACGAAAGGATTCCGGACGGAACAGTCTTAGCCACAAAGCGAAAGTTGTAGTCAGCGGTCGTAAACTAGCTTTGTTCTTGAATTGTTTCCCTCCTCACGACGCCACGCTCCTGAAGGGTCGTACTCTTGTGAGGGGCCAGAGTAGTCGTCCTCCAATTTGTGATGTCGCCACGTCTGGGCGACTGCTCGTTCACAGTTGTCATAAATTTTGGCCGTTTTGTGGCACGTTGTTAGTGTTGCCTGGGTACATTTCCTGTGGGAAGGCATTGAAAGCAATTTCCACATATACTCGTTGTCAGGTACCCTTATAACAACGCTATTCACGAGTCGCTAAATTTATGCCTGTGTTTTACATTCTAGGGTGCCATCCTAACAACCATGATTGCAACTCGAAACATCTTCTGTAAGTTGTGCATGCCCGTTCCGATAATTCCTCCTGTTTCACGAGTGGCACGTACTTTGTCTTGTTTTCGCTAAGATCACAAGATTGTGCTGACTAAGTGATTTTCCTGTCGCCAAGTGCTCTGCGTTTTGAGGGCCAAATTGAACGTTTGAACTGGTGCTATGCCGAATTCCGCCAATCAGTAATTCCAGGCTTGTTTTGACGTTGAAGTTGTCATGACAGACGCGGAGAACATCAAGACTAGCGTCTGACACTTGACAACTCTTGATAATCGCAGGACACATGACTTGATTGGCATTAGGTTCATTAGATATTTGCGAAAGCTTTGACAAGTCGGTACCTGGATGTCACCTTTAACTGAACTTTAAACAGTTTGTAGTGAGTTGGGTCCCCCTCTACCAGTCTCCACTGAAAGTTACGTCAGTTGGAACACAATAGAACGCTTGCACGGTTACTTGCTGCTGCCAGGCCGTTATTTAATCTCCCTGTTCCCTTCATTAATTAGCCTAGAGAAGGCAGTCAAAAAGATAGCCAAAGTAGGCATTGTTTCAACGTGACGACACTAGACCTCACGTTTCTATGGAAACCAGTAAGAAATTACTGTTGTTAACCTGAATGCCTCAGTCCACCCACCGCATCTCGCTAATCTGGTTAAGGCATTCAGAAGTTGCTTAGAAGCAAACGCTCTTCTGGGACCATTCTTGATGATCTGAGCGCGTTGGTTGGCCGGTCAAGGTTATGCGGTGTCGGCTGCGTAACTCGACGTGCTTGTATGTTGTTGGGTCGGGCGTCTACTTGTGACCTGTCAACTGCTAAATCCGCTAACAGGAATGGCGGGAACCCCGAAGTTAGGTTTATTGATTTTCCCCCCTTTTTGTTTCCCTGGCCTGGCGCGCCCGCTGGGCGGTCAATTGGTTCTTGCTTACACAGCGAACGGTGCTCATCAAACCGGACCACGCGGGTCGCACTTGAGGTGTCTTCGTTGTGCAAACAAGTGTTATTTGTACTTTTTGTGTTTGTACTTGCAAGCAAGTTGTCCTCATGCATGCGTCTCCTTTTCCTTCACCCCCAAAAGCAGCTGCAGCGGAGCCACAAGGTCTCGCTCCGGTGCGCGGAAAATCTGAGGATAATGCGAGTCGTCATCGACAGGCCTCGAAGGAAGCATGTAATTGCTTGTAACCCCCCAAGCTAACCCCCTAATCCTCTCTGCCCTGCGTAAACTTTACACTTTCCAGAAAATCCAGAGCTTAATTTAGTCAAGTGTTTGGTCGCTTTCACAACAATTACTTGTTGTAAGCTCTAATGAAAACATTCATTGCCAGGGGTAGTTCTGGTTGGTTGTCAACGTCGAGAGGTCATAGCCAATCGAACGACTTGGAGATTTACTGTCTCAAAATCACCTTCAACCATTCTTTCGAAGACAGGGTTTTCAAGCGAAACGAGGTCAGTCTGCAATGGGGTTAGAGGAACCACACGTCGAATGCAAAAATCGTGCCAACCCTAGTCAAGCCATAGTGTGATCATTTTTCTCATTTGTTTGATGTTGACGAGGATTCATCGAAGCGTTAGCGAGGCGCCAGACGTTCGAAAGGGGCCATCAGGAGTCACGCATTTGTCCCTAAAGTACGCTAGGTGTGAAGCGATCGGCTTACGCAATAGGTCCACCTGGTTTGTCCTTGTGGTACTCAGCGTGCTCGCCCTGGTGGTCATCGGTTATGTCCGGTGGTTAAGGGCCAATCGCTTGAGCACTCCGCAAAGTTAATTTCTGACGAGGTTCCAGAAAGGAAGGCACAGCTAGCTAATGATGGGCTACGACGTCACCTCAATTTCTTGTGTGTAGTCTGAAGTTTATGCTTCGACTCACGAAGATCAGGTGGCTAGGTGGACGCTGTCTGGGCACGTAAACTGTCGACCTCCTCACAATCGACTCTCGATCTTCCAAGCGATTATATTAACCCCAATGAATAGTCACAAATGTCTCTCTGGAGGAATTCCCATTAATTGCCTCTTTGTTTGATGTCGACCTCGCCTTATATGCCATGGAAAGCCTGTGTGTGTATTGGCGAACTTAGTGACATGAAGGATAATTAGCACTAGGTTTAAGTTAACCATCATCCAGCTTCTAGACCAGGCAACCTTCATTGGTTCTTGTGGAATATAAAATACAGGGAAACTGCGAGGCCTAAGCAGCACAACTTTCATTGTATGTGGTCAGGTCATCCAATATGAGGACGACGGTGTACGCGTCAGCCAATCCGATTTGTCGTGGTTCCTGATTGTGCAAGACGTGTAAAATCTAAACCATTCAAAGCCCGTCTGTTCGCATCAATTTTTATTGAATTAAGCATATCAATGATTAAGACTTGCACTAAGCACAACTCCCGGTAATTCTGTTTCATTGTTCAATTCCACAAATAACATCTCTTCGCAAACTGGATTTGGTGAGCGCTTAACCCGGAGGCATGCACAAGGCTGACTTAGGAACTCCTCTTTTCAAGGTCGTTTTTTGTATAACCAGAACAATCCTGTTTCAGCTCAACTTGCTAACGCCGCTGCAATTTTCAAGAATCTCGGTGGCAAAAGTGCCTCCTTGACCGAGCAAAAAGAGAGTAAATCGCTCAATCACCGATAACAACCCTGGTAACCAAGCTAACTCCCATATTTGCCTGATTTCCCACCTTTCAACAGAAAGTTTCCTGTAGAATTGCGTACAATTTGTATTACAACGGGGCAGAATATGTGGTTCATTTAAAAAGGTGCGCAGTGGCGTCGTGTTAGTCCTATTAAAACAAGCGAATGACAACTTCAGCATTCCCTTTCGCATCGGCGTGCTTCTGAGTCAGTCGTGGGTGTAGATAATGTCATCCCTTTGGTGTCTAACTTGCAGCATATCTTGCGTTCTCAATTCTCCAGTTAACGAATTCAAGGCCTTCCATGGGCACCGTCTTTCCGTCCCGATGTTCGTTAAGCAGCAGGCCAGGGAGTCAACAAAGTCGGCCACCGGTGAATCGGTGGCATCTGTCGAATGTCAGGAGCATGCTTGCCCACACCCATCCTGGACTCATAGCAGTAGCCAAATTAGCAGTTTAAGGCCGTCTGGTGTCGCTAGCACCCATTGTCCTGATTTTCTTCGTCGAACATGTTTTTAATTGCCTCTGGCAGTGAATTACTAAGCTGGGAAACTATATGTAATTGGTTCTTCGTGTGATGGAGATTGCTGGAGCTCAGGCTGCTGTTCTGCCGGGCAGGACAAGGCCAACGAGGACGCTGTTTTAAATGACTGCATGCATAGCCACAAACTCTCTTCCCTTTACCTCCGGTCTTTCGGTTTGTCCGCTTTACGCTTCGCTTTCCGCTAACCTGTGCTTCGCCAGACCACCAGGCGTTCCACTCTTGCGGTTAACTCCTTTTTTTCAACAGCAAACACTTTCGCGCTGCAAACTACTTCGCCAGGGCATGCTCATGTGCATTCAGTAACAACTTTTTTGTCCATTCTAAAACCCCAAAAATGGTTTTCACTTTACCAACCGATGTTTTCATGTCCAATTGATATTGTCTGGGTGGCCGTTTGAGCGATTCAACAAAACTCATGCATCTTCTGATCTGTTTTTGGTATACCGTAGGAGCTAGATTTCCGTTTGAAGGTAATGACCTCGCTATTACACCGATTTTAAGGTTGTAATGGTCGTCGGGGTAGTCTGTGCGTAGTCTCTTGGTATGGACGGTTCAAACGTACCTGGGAGTGGGATCAGGCTAATACCCTTGTCCCCCTCCCTGTCCCTTGCACAGAAACGGTTCCAGGCTCCGCGTCATTCTGTCCAACTCTGCACGCTGAAAACCATAGCTGCCTTGCCCAAGTTAAATGCGTTGCCTCGTCTTCACAAAACACGGTTTGGGTTACGAGTTTGTGTGTGTGTGCGCGTGTGTTCTGAACCGGTTTATTTGTGAAATCGTTTGTAGCCGGCCGAAGCACTCTCAGTTCAGCGACGTCCGCGGCCTCGGCGAAGAAGACCAACGGCGGCATGAAGGGCTCTCGCGATGGTCCTTCCAATGCGATCGAGGACACCAAGGAGGTCAAAAGTGAGTCCCCCTCTTTGCCCAAAAGTACTTTTCTGTGCACGTGTTTTGGTCATGTCACAACGAGCTCCCCCTTGTCAGCGTATTTCTTTGCGTCGGTTCACGTGGGGATGAGTTTTTAAGTGGTTACTTTTGCCTTTGGAAGTTATTGGCTGAACGAATGGACCTTATTTGGCCCCAGATTGTGCACGCTGACACTGGAACATATCAGTTGCGGGATCTCCCAGAGCTGCGTGGCTCCTTCTTAGCATTCCACTTACCGTAGTGCTATTTAATGGCGTCCTATCAACTTCCCATGCTCGAATGCATCTCGAACATAAGCCCTTCATACCAACGTAAACCACCTTTCACATTGTCGCACCGCAGACACCATCAGTACTTTTATCAGTCTACGAGGTTCCGTAAATTGCTGTAACATTTTTCCTCGGCAGACATAATGGTACACACAAATCCAGTCTAAAGTCTGTTTTTTTTTTTAAAGTTAGACAGACACTAAAACTTGAATATTTTCTGCCTTACAAGTGGCTGGTTCTAAGTCGACGTAAAAATAATGCGAGACAATCATTTTAACGGGTGGTCCGTCAAATTCTTTTACCTTGAAGTCCTCCACGAAGACACCCACACCAAAACTTGGTAGAACACATGCTTTGGGTTTGCACCACCGCGGCAAATAGCGTGCTTCCTCTCTCATTTAAGCATTTGTTTAGCGAAAATTGGTTGTCACTGGATTTGTGGTGTTAGCTTCAGCTGATGGTATCGAATGATGTTTAACTTAGTTGGGTGTTCCTTACGGCAGAATCTCCAATTCGCGATGCCACTGTAGTATCTAACCAACTTGACTCACAACCCTCCGATCACGCGAGTAAGCTTGACGCACTACCTGTTATCGCGCATTTTCAGTTAGAGTCCTGTCGCTTTCTTGCGATCGTGGCGCCTACTCACCCTCATTGACGCTTCGTTTTAACTGCGAGTCCAAATCGGCCTGCCTGCGCGTTCGGCTTATGCTTACGACTTGTGGGCTGTTAGTTTAATGTGTTATCGCGCACAAGCCTTTTTGACTCGCCTTTCCACCGGAATCGCTTTCTGCTTTTCGCCGTGTACGCTGCATTTGCATAGATTCCGATGCATGCTGTTTGCAGTCAAAAAAACACTGTCTGATTTGTTTCGTGTACTGATCATCACGAAGAGGCCCTGTTTAATTCAAACACCTCGAAGGCAGTCTGATCCAAAGCGTAGTTGCGTTAAAAAGACGCTCTGTGGTATAAATGGCATAATACGCTAAGCCGGCATGTGCGCGATTTGCGGCAAGAACTTTCCAAGACAGATTCGCGAGCCGAAACACTCACTCGCCAGTTGTATTAGCTTGTCTTTTTTTGAAGTATTTGGGCGTAGAGCAAAGTGTAACAAAGCCCCTTGGATCTGTTGAATTGCCTCACGTCCAACACCTAGGTACATCTGTCTGCTTGCCTCTGTACCAACTTAGCATCTGGCTGCATGAGGTAGCAGTGGATTGTTTGTCCTATTTTCGCTGACCTCCGTCCGATCTCACCACTGTAGGCAAGAAAGACGAGATCATTCGGCTCACAGAGCAACTCCTGGCTGCCGCGACCGCCTGCGACTACGATGCCTACACGTAAGTCGACGTTTCTCTTGTCATATTTTATGCATTGCTTGTAAGTAGCATCCGAAGCTAAATGAACGTCGCGACAGTCAACCATTAAAACAAGTCTTCTAAGCGCATTCAGTTGTGCAGTTTTGAAGTCTGGCCGCTCGACTTTTCTAGTCAACAACGGCGGCGCAAGGTGCCTTACAGCGGTCGAATAACTTCGGTCTTGGATATTCACTTCCTAATCACCAAGAGCGGACCAAAACTGTTTGGTTCACATCAATGGCGGTCGAAGTCCTGCCAACGACTTGTACTTCAACGTTCGGTGTGGATCGCACCGAGCAATTCGCAGAAACCTCGGGGTGGGGTGGGGAATCGCTAGTCCCCTTTGCCCCCCTGTCACCCCTTCGCCCCCAGGGGAAGGCGGTGTGTCACCGCCGACAGCCCGCTTCCATTTATTTAATGGAGGTCGTTCACTTTCGTTTATGTCCTCTATCCCGCTTTATCGTCCAGCGCAGCGCGAAATAGCACTTCCCTTACTACGTATCCTTTAATTCCTCCCGGTTTGCGCAATTTATCACCTAGCTTGCCTGCCTGTGGTACAGAGAACTCCAATCCCGCCTAATGACAAGGGAACGAGTGCATTGTGCAGATTTTGCTATCTGGCACGTAAGGGGTTTGTTTCGTGAGGAAAACCCGTTACTATTAGTTTTCCAATTCCAAAATCTGAAGGACTCTCTGAGGTCGACAGTTGCTTCGCATAGTTAGCGTGAACAGCTGACGTCCGGCTTTCCTCAGTTGTGAAGTCCTTTGTTGGGGTTGTGTTTCTGGCTTAATATCTTGTAGAATATCTGAGCCTTAGTATGTAGAAGACAGGTGCAAAAATACAGCCGCCGTCTATCCGAGTCTGTCCTACCTGGGTGTTCTTTATCTGTCCATAAATCCTAATGGCTGCCATTCCTCCGTTAAAACACGCGGAGATGATTGGCAAAGCCCGTGGCGTAATCCAATGCAACCAATTAACACGTGGGCCGCGATTTGACACATCTGAGCAGAACTAGGCACCCTTGGTGGTTCAACGAGGATTTGCTGGTGACACCAGTCTGTCTTTGTCTCTAATTGACTACCAATCTTCCATTCAACACACAGATACAGATGATTGGTTGAAACCATGGTGCGACCGAATTTGACCAATTAACACGTGGGCCGCCATTGACAGATCCAAACAATCGAATCGCGCTTCCAGGTGTCTACAACGAAGCCGGTCACTTAGTGTGGCTGAATTTTTTGCTGCTGCCAACCAGGAATGTATTTATCGATTCGGCATTTTGATTGGACCAGGCCTGTCCGAAAGAAGTGTCATCAGCGTTCTCGCCCTCTTTGTTTTTCTATCAAAACCATTTACAACGTACCTGCTGCTGCTGTCATGTGCCACCGATAACGTTATTTTCGCTACTACCACCGGCTCGGATGTAGTTGGCTCGCAAAATTGTAATTTCACAAGCTAGTAGCTTCACGCTTGAATGTAGGCCAATTTGCGGTGTCAGAACTGGTTATAATTCGACCATGGAGATTAGCAACTCTCTACTTTGAAAGTCATACTCGAACCACACATTAGTCATAGAGCAATGCACGAGGTATGAAAACAAAGCACCAGTTTCTGCAAGATGCATCTCTAACTCAATGCTGAAATCGTCTGCTTTTTGAGACGCTAGATCGTCGAAAATAGCGTCGATCGAAACCAAGCGGGCTGCTGGATTTTCAACGTTGCTATGTACTTTCAGCCAAATCAAATGTTTATTGTCATCAACAAGTGAAACCGGCCAGAATTGGCGAATCTCAGAGTAGTCGTATGACACCTCTTCACCATCAGACTGACCGATTGGTGGAACCTTCAGTTTTTTTGCTGTGAAATTGACTAGAAGTGCCTACACACTTGTTCTCACAAAAGCAAAATTTTTGTACTATGTTCTTGCCAGGGCGTTTATTCCTGCTTTCCTCGTGTTAATTTTGACCGAGTTGGGTTACATTGTCGCATGAGTTGAATGCTTGGCGCCTTTTCACGAAGTTTATTTGCCACAGCACCCAAAATGTGTCTACCTTTACCTGTTCGGTCGATTTTGAGGAAGAAGAAGAGGAATAAGCGAACTATGCTAACGCTGCTGCCGGGAAATTTATCCTCCTTGTTGTTGTTTGCAAAACAAGTTCCGAAATTTAGTCTTTATTTCGGGGATTCTCTCTTTCACTTCTTTTTCTAATCGGCATTGACAGGTGAAGGCTATTTTTATCTTACACGAAGGTAAATTAATCAAGGCAATAGCGCCACCCTCAACCGATTGTTTTAATGCCGCCTACGATTCAGCGCGACATTTACGGAAGTTCTCAAGCGTGTTTAACTGGTTCCGGAATCCTGAGCCAATCAACGCCAAGCTTTCGTTCTTTATTCGACGTCCTTCTCAGATTCATTGACCCATTGCTACTGCTAAGCAAAATTAAACGATTGTGGGCTCTATTGAGGTACCAGCATAATACACTTTTTTTATTGTTTAGTCGACTCATGTGTCCCAAATTCACCTACTTCGGACCGGACGTACGCGGAACGCTTGTTGAAGGCTGTGATTTCCACAAATTCTACTTTGACCAAGGTATGTTTGCATATCTTTTTTAGGTAACCCTCGTCTCTAGTACTAATTTTGAATGCTTACTATCCCATAACATCGAATCCTCAATGCTGATTGGCTGATTTCGACCAATTAGAACTAGCGCCACCCTTGAGGCATCAACAGTCGAAGCCCTTCCTACTTCCCAAACCATAGCGCCTAGGCGTAATCGTATGATTTTCACCCAATCAGACCTTTCTGACCGCATGTTCGCGCGTTGAGTGCGTTGCTAAATTGTCGGTTGTAGGGCTGTGATTGCTGGAATGCTCACGTTTTGCGCATTCGCAGCTGATGGTGGGTAGGCATCCACACTACAATCCTATTCTTCGCTAGTTCCCGCACTACCAGCGGACAGAGTGACTGCATGCTACGTCAATCATTGCGTGCTTATCAAGTTTCGCTGAGGCTTACGGGCTGTACACCCACGCCGATGAATAGAAGGCTAACTAAACAACTGCTCGTATTTCCAATTGGATTTGGAGTGATTGGCAGCGTGCTCCTCTTGCGCTTGGTAATATAAGTACAATCGCGAGTCTGGTTTCAAGAATCAAATCCACCGGTGGACCCAGTGCTATTGCATCCACGCTGGCACAAGCCAGTGCTGGCTACTGATGGACCCATGTCTGAGCCAACGATCTACTTTGACACGACGCGACTAGAAAAACGACGAAAGACCAACGTCTCAACCAAATATTTCGCGATGAGGGGGCTGTCGTTGTGTCCCGGCATTTGTCAAATCGCTGAATAAGAGCCATAACACGAGCAATTAAGAGAAATCAGGAAGATTCTCACACTACTTCATGTAGGCGTACCGATAGCCGACAGGTTGATTTACAATAGGTTCAAATCTCAATTCAAATGACTTCGTAGCTGAGACCTGATAGGCCAGGACAATTCCTAAGTTATGATTTCGTATTACCCACGTTTTTTGCTCGTATTTTGCTTTGTTCAATACAGTTGGTCAAGTGCGCACCTCAAATTGACTCGTCGAATGTTATTTTGGTTATAAACAACAGCCAAAATTTGCCGTAAATGACAATTTGTCTTGAGATCTGGAGCTGTAGCGTTTTGACTACAATGTATGGCTAAGGGAACTACATAGAAAAACCATTTCCTTGTCGTCATGTTTTCCATTCCGCAAACTGCAATAAATTTTATTTAGATAAGCTATCTTACGTTTGACCATTGCTGTGGGCTTTCTTGATTTCGACCTGCTCACAAAACTGCCAACAGCTTGTCGTGCTTCGCGTGCACATCGACCTGAACTGCTTTGTCTATCCATTTAATTAAACTTGGGCTAATTTACGAACCCTTGACAAATTCAGTCAATTTTGGTGTAGAAAACGCGCCTCAACTCACAGATGCTTGTAAGATACTTAGGTCAGATGCTTTTTGGACACTGCTCAAATTGTGTGCACTTCCACTTGCCCCACCAGCCGCACTGTCTGCTTGGAGCTCCATGGCTTCTTGTTGTTCACCAATCACCTGCCCTAGCCACCCGTGTCTCTCTCTCTCTCTGTGTTTAGACAGCATTGGAAGCGGTGCTCGTGATGAGCCAGTAGCGGCCCCAGCGTCCCGCTCCCTCAGCAAACTTTTGTGTTGCGGTGTTGGCGGTATGGTTTAGTCCCCACTCATGCACCTCGCCCCACAATTCCCACGAGTGCCTCCTCCACACCTTGCTAATCGACTCCCTCTTTCTCCTCTAAACAATCTCCTCTCCCCCTGTCCACCCCAGAGGCTTCTTTCGCACATCTGTAGCAAACCATTTAAAAAGTAGCCAATCGAGGTGGTGGTGGCGGTGGTGGTTGCAGTGAACTAACACATTCCTCCATTATTCACATGTCTCAGTTGGGCGTGCGTGGTATTGCGTTTAATTAATTCATGCCAACTCTCTCCTCGGGGAAACGGCTGGCTCCTCCTTATGTGAGGTGGAATCTGTTGCCAGAATGGGGACTACGTTTTGTGTTGTTTTCGTTTTCGTTGCTGGCTGTTTGAGTGCCTGGGTAGTTGTTCGCATGGGGGGAAATGCCACTAATTGGGGCACGATGTCTCGCCGTCCTACTCGCAACTTCTGTCCGAAATAAGCTGATCATATTGGTCGAAGTAGTCCATACCACACGGGAGGGCCTGTAGGTAGCGCTTTTCAACGCCTGACGCACGCCGCCTCCTAATCCTGCTTGCCGATTTCCCTTAAGAATCGCGAAGCCACCGAAAAGGTTCAGGTAACTGCTACTCAGCTTTACTCGAGCGCTTTCACTTTCGTTTAACCTAAAACCCGCGCCACCCCCACCCCCACCCCCTGCTTGCCCCCTTCCGGTGCTCAACCGACAACCCTGCTCCGATCGCCCCTCTTCTCCTTTCATGGTCTCCCTTTTAGAAGCCCACAAGTCCAAAACTTCCACCAGTGTTGATCGAGGTAACGGTTGTTGCGCACTTTTACCACTTGCTGGGGACTCAGCGTTCCCCCCGTGACCCCCCTCCCCCTAACCACTTTACATCGATTGTTGTTTTTAGACAAAAAGGAGAAACGCCACCGAAGGGACTTTGATGGTAACTATCGTAGACCCCTAGCATTCTAACGTTGGCTCACTCACAAACCACGGTAGATAGCCTCTTGCGTTTGAGCACTGACTGCCCACTGCTTCATTGCTAAACAATCCAGAGGTTTGTGTGTGTGTGTGTGTTTGTGTGGCTGCGCTCGTTTTTTCAATAGTTTCGTTTGAGTCGGCTCTAATTGCTAACCATTACTATTATCACTGTTCTCGTAATTGTGCATACCTCTATTCCAGTCATTCCGAAGTCGCTGTTCAAGTCTGTCCGGACCACGATTCAAAACCCGACGGTTCACATACTCTCGGAGGACGCCGCGTGCATCGCCTACATTCGGCTGACTCAATTCACCGACAAGTAAGGCCCTTCTCCACATCAAACCATTGAAATACTTGCTGGAGGGATTTCCCTGGACGAGCTCACCATCGTTAGCTGCAACGTTAAGCGGCTTCTTCAAGTCTGAAAGAAGTGACACTGTCTAACATAGCATCACGTTGAAGTCGAGCGTTCCAATTGTGTCATCGATAAAAAAAGAAGCGTACTTTAGAATCAATGTGTGTGATTTCGTCTGCAGGTGTTAGTTTAGAGATGGTGTCAACGCCGAGTGCATTAAAAGGAAACTTTTTGGCATGATTCCGTGATTTTGTTGTTTGGCCAATGGCCATCGTGAACACCTACGTCTTGACCACCCACCCTTCAGGTCCGACGTGCTGTACACCCAACAAACCGAGGAGACGCGTGTCTGGGCGCGCCGACAGGGCGTCTGGCAGAACGTCCACGTCCATCGATCCTGCCTGAACACCCCGAGTCAGCCGAACAACCCCAGCGGGTCCCTGAGCACGGCTGCCAGCATCGCGTACCCCCTCTGATGGGCCGATCCTGTGCCTCCGCAACGCGTGTACAGACGCCCACGCACTGCCCTCTGACCCCCCCCCCTCCGATTAGTGTTTTTGGTGCTTTCACTTCCCCCTCCACCACCACCCCCTCCTCCTCCTTTCTTCAACTCGTCCCCTCTATCCCCCTTCTACTCGTGAGTGTGCATTCCAACCCGCTGATCTAGCTCCACTGCGTATCCCCCTCAACCTTACCCCTCCCTCTCCTGTTCCCCTCCTCTCTCTCTCTATACATATGTATGCGAACTGGCTACCATATACTTATCGCCCATCGCCGTACCACCCTTGAAGTTACTATGCGCGTGCGTTGGTTGTCCTGTCGCCGCACCGTACCCTCTATATTTATCGATGGACTCACGCTACGAAATCTTCCTCAAGAGAGAAACGCGACGATGCTTGTAGTTTGTTGTTACTTGCTCCTTCTTTCGTGCTAACAACGCTGATTCTGTTGGTGCTGCAGCTGCTGCTTCACTGCTGACTAGGGCGAAGTGACACTGATGCATAGAATGTATTTATACAAAAGTACACAACACACAAAACTCGCTACACACACACACACTCACACGCAAATAAATGATTGTTCGTGAGACCTGTTGAACCTCCAACCACTAACCAATCAAGTCTGTTGCATCGTTGGGGTTAAGGCAAAACTGTCTCGTGGTTAAGGCACGAATTTCTTCACCCTCACGCAAGCAGTCCACCGACATGCCCAACTTTTTAACCTTCGATAAACTTCTCACCGCGGGAGAACGTTGTCCCGGAGACTCACCACTGGGCCGCTCGCTGCTAGTCGAACTTTGAATAGTGTTCCAACGAAACCAGTACAGTAAAACAAGGGTTTATACTGACAAGCGTGTCAAGGCTTCTTTTGCGAAGACGGCGCCGTTAGTTTAGGCCCACGGCCGGACACAGGTGTAAGTGACCTTGCCGGTGTGGGGGAATGCGTTTACGTGACCAATTAGCCCGGTCAGGTGATCGGAAAGTCGCACACTGGCTTCACCTTCTCCTGTGTTCTGTTCGGGAGATGTCGGGCGTTGAATTATCGCAAAGTTGGTTTTGCCACAATTTCTGCCCCGATTAACGGACTGTCAACGGCTTTTAATGCAAACTGCCGGTCTGTCCACAAATTGGGTGTCCACTTCAACATAATGAGTCATTTCGCTGTGGAATGCGCTGTTCCGGATACAAACCATTACAAAATGTCTCCCTAGATGCCTACATCCAAAACTCATTAATACGGCGGACAACCCGATTGCCCTTTGGTTCCCCTTCATTTCTGATTGGCTAGTTCCTAGGACGAGTCATTTAACTCTTGTAAATGTGAGTGTTCAATAATGGGACATGTCTGTCTATCGATTAGTCTGGTCTTAATTTCATAGGAGAGATTGATTATTTAGGGACCTGAGCAGGCTTGAAGTCTGAGGAAGGAAGTGTTTATGTTTAAAACAACATCTTAAAGAAAATCAGTGCGTTTTAGTTGTAAAGACCAGGTTGTTGATGATTACTTTGAGATTGAGGAAAATAAACGCACTTCACCACATTTTCCGGCAGTTTATAAGAAATTAGTTGCTAAAAAAGTATTTTTTGTTCAAACATAAAATCATCGGAAACGCATTCAGCTGCTTGCATATATTTGGATGATGAAAGCAAAGTAATTGGGTAACAATTTTTTCTTAAATGTAGAAATCCAGGTTGTTGCCTTAATGTTGTATAAGAATATTAAAAAGTAATCAAGCAAAATAAAGATGCAGAAATTTGTCGCAGAGAATCACTTTTAAAAAAATCTATGCGAACAGACATACTTTCCTCTCATTTTTGGCGCACTTTCTAAAAATGTTACAGGAATTCTTAGTTTTAGCCAATGACACGCTGGCAAGTCATCAATTCTGCAATAACGGGTGCCATCTTTTCTGGCTCCTTTTCAGCTTTTTTGGCAATCTCATTTCGTTAACAGAAGGAAATATGATACTAATTTTATATTTTAGGTGGAGGTACGAGAGTGAGCAGGTAAGAGCCCCTAAAGATGTGCTGGCAAGTAGGTTACCGCTTCACGTTTATCTTGAAACATTTCCAAGTCTACTTTTGCACTAAAGAAACCTGAGTTCGCCTAAATGATTGTGCTACTAAGATACATTAGTAACTTGTACGATTTAGGTAGCAGCGGGTAGTTTTCATCTGGGAAATAGACACCCGAGCGTTCCTCTGCGTCTACTGAGGAGATAAATACTGGGTCATCCAAGCGTTCTAAGTGTGTTTTTAGTCAACATGACCCTAATATGCCTTCGTTTGTTCCTTTAGATAACCTGTCATCAAAAAATCCAGATTGGTATATAATTTAAAGGAGCCGAAAAATCAGCTATCCGGCCACACCCACACCATGTGCAAATAAGGTCACTCAAAGGGCTCTCTATCAAATCTAAATAGAAGAAAAGAGAGATTACGAATGGATCACAAATTTGCGTCATGGAAACGTTCCTCCACCAAGTGTGTGGTCTCCACTCAGCGTTGCTAATCAGTTGTCAAAGTAATTTGGCAGATACGCTGTTGTAAGAAAACAAACTAACCAGATCGAGGAGCACAAAATTGTTTTTTTTTAGGAAAAATATGCATTCAATCAAATCCAGTTTCTGTGTCAGTCCAGCTGTTACTACTTGCAACAAAAATTGGTACATCAGGAAAAAGATGACTATTGCCTGGAACTGGGACAGCTTGGGCCAATTTGTTTTACCCTTACACGAGTGCAGCATATTCAAAAAAATATTGTGTTTACTGTCGCCAAGGCGTCCACATTGTGCTAGAAAATAAGTGAAGGGGGTTGTTGCTGCCCCGGTGTGGTTATTGGGGGCCAAACCAGGTCCGACGATCTGCAGTTACACGGCCCAACCAAAAGAAGAGTAGAAAAATGCAGATGGCGCGCAGCTCAACTAGTTTGTTGATACTGAAGTGGTGTGTGTGTGTGTGGGGGGGGGACAGGATAACAAGTCAGTTTATGTAGGATCGACTAAACACCGATCCCCGAATGAACTCGGTTACGTAAAGTGCACTCACTCAAACCCATTGAATCAGATTCGCTCACGATCGCCACAGGTTATTGAGAGGTTCAGAGTTTTGCAAAAAAAGCGATTTACATCCCCTCCAGATTTCGTATTCATACGCTCGGGACAGTAAATGTCAACCTAGCCTACATCAAAAGACGCCTTGTGTGTGAATTTTGGGTGCACACTCCAGCACACTTTCGACCTTTCTAGTCGCCGTTGGAGACAATTCTGGGCTCGCATTGGCGAGGGCGCAAATTTAATTTGAAGCGATAAGTTGCGCTGGCCAATTTTTGCCGGATAAGCCAACCAATTACTCCAACCCGAAACGTTTATTTTTCCAAAAGACATAGCACAGGTGAAGTGGCCTATCACTCACTCACTCTCTCCCTCTCTCTGCCACGTAAATGCGCAGAATTACACGAAGGAAACTATTTATCGGGTTATTTGCATGAAAGTTAAGATCAACACGTTGTTAGTCTGAGAATCAGAGATTACGGGGTTTACAAACAAATTACATTCGTGGCTTTAGGTCTCGGCCTGTCACATTTATTTGTCGTTTTGGCAGCCTGTCAAAGAGCCACAGTTGGTTATTGCTTGACAAAAGTGAGGTCAGATCTAGATAATACACGCTTCCCTGCAACCTGATTGGTCAAAAGAATCCGCATGAGAAAAATCAATATTTATGAAAAGGCTTTAAGATTGGAAAATTAATTCATCTTGGAATGGCATCACGGTGTTTGAACCACGCACGGTTTGAAAAATCTATTTCTAGCATAGTTGCGGATGCCATCACACGACCCGGACATTGGTGAATCACGGTACTTTACACCTCTCGTAAGTACGTAAATTAATACTTTATAAAGATGCGTTTGTTAGTTCATTTAAACAACACTGAACTTTTTAACTTTTGGTTTTCAGAAAAACAATTTTATTTATTAATTACCTCCTCCTTACACCCTACATTCACCTTTGACTGAACGCGAGAACTACAGTAAATCCTGGTGTTTGAGATCCTAACTCATTGTCACTGATCGTTAAAATTGTGGGCTATAAGATCGCAAAGCACTTTCCTGCATAAAATATTGAAATCTTTGTATTGCACTTTGCTAAATTACGGACAGTTGGCCATATCACTAAGGCATTTTCGAATAAGAATGACACCATTGACAACACGATGTCAAGACTAATAATGGATACTAACGACAGCAACCACTCCATTACAAACATATTGTCAGCTTGCACTACCTTAGGGTCTGATCTTATCTTAATTAACCTGTCTCGTTCGCTTTGTCGGTGATTCGCGTGTTAGGTGACCCGAATGCTAGCGAGTCGCCCTTACGTTCGATAATTTGATTTCTCGTCTCACCTACTCACCCACACCCATTCGTTGTGTCGCACAGTACAGCTGTGATTTTTTTTTGTGAAAATATGCGTACTCCTTACGGCTGTCAGTTAATCCACTAAGCAGAATCACGTCCTAGCGGTTAACATAAGTTAAATAAGCCATGCCGGGAATCGATCGAAGTCAGGTTCGCGAACCATTTTGAACACGTCCCAAGTAGGCGTGCTGATCACCAGCGGTCCCAGAGACACAAATAGATCTTGTCTGATTCAAAAAACATCATTTTCACATGTTTTAGTGTAGACATGATTGTACTAGAAATTGGTTTTTGATTAATGGAAAGAAATGGGGGAGATTTTCGCTTTTAAGTTCGAACACCGATGGGAAAACGATGGCTAAGGAGGTATTCAATTACGTATTGGGCAAATAAGCTTAGCGAATGTTGGCGTTGAAGTCGTGGAGCCAAAGGAGGTCAACGAGGCGGACATCCACGGTCAGTCGATGCCAATGACATGAAGAGCTGGTTGCTGTCGACCCACGAACAAATGTCCGATTGATTTACCAAGGAAAATCAAGGAAGGCCAAACATGAAATGAAATGTGTCGAGATGTTAATTATGTATCAACCTTACCTCAGCAAACACGAAAAGGTCGAAATTCCTCATTGGTGTAGATTGCAGCTGCCAATTGTTAGTTAATTTGAACGCAGCTGGCTCACAAATAGGTTGATATGTGGTTAAATTGTGCGTATATCTGGACGCTACAAACGAAGCCCCAAATATTCACACACGCTTCTCTTCACTTAGATATCTGTATGACAACAAAGTGTTTTCTACGAAAATGAACACAAGTCGGGTTTAAGTGGGTTTAAATGCAACGACGTGTGCACGAATTTTACATTAGCGTTGGATCAGTGTACTATTTGAGGGTCCCAATGCGCGTTGTTGATTAATCAACATTTTCACAAAATTAAACTTGCATAAATCACTCGAAAGTTATTAGAAAGTCCCCATTAAGCATTTACCAGGGAATTATACATCGTTTGTTCTTTTATCTCACGAATTATTGTGGAGTGTAACACATAGGTTTGGCTTTAATACATACATTTGAATCGAGGGGGCAACGAATCTAAAATTCATCAAACCTGACAGAGTTCTGTGCGTTCTGTGAATCACGTTACCGCTTTTCACTTTTATTGTGCACAGTACGGTACAATCATCTTGTCCGTTGACACTAGAGGTGGTGAGTCGGGAGTCGCCCGCTCCACATCATGAGTCATTGTATGTATGTGCCAGGGTAAGTGACAGCTACCAAGGGTAAGTGACAGCTACCAATCCGGTTGAGGCAGACCTGTTCGGACGGGCTTCTGCTCGCGCGCTTCCACTGTCAGTTAAAGTAACTCGCTAACGTTAAGTGGATTAACATGCAATTTGTTGATATAGTAACCAATGGGATAACCAGAGATGCGATGACTGAGCCCAATTCATCAAACACCCGACGGGGTTCTGGATTGTTACCGTCTTCACCTTGAAAAACATGCGAGCAGGAGTCCGGAGTGTGAACCAACGGGGGAGATGCCGCCTAATTTCAAGCGCCCATGATAATGACCCATTCACGGGTCACGTGATGAAAGCTTTATTTAAGACACGAATGCGAGTAAGCAAACCATGGCATCCGCTTCATCACCTCACGATTTCCAGCGATTCGACCAAGAAGCTCGTTGAAGTTGCTCCAGATAATTATTAAAAGTTCCACCGATAGGTCGCCCCTTAGAGAATGAGTTTTGAAAAGGCTAAGAAGGTTGGATAGATTACCAATAGTATATTGAAATAAATCTCAAGATATCACACTTGCGATTGATATAAAGGTGTGGAGAAAAAATTTAATTGTTCGAAAAAAAAGGCTTAGAGAAAACATTGTATTTTAGCTTCAAAAGACCACAAATGATTAAAGTTAGTCAATCTAATCTTGAAATTTTCATATTTTTGTTCGAATTAAGATTTGGGTAACTAAGTAGGGTAAGTACGAACTTGGCTCCACAAGTAATGAAATCATGCAACTGTTAACTGCGTCGAAAATCTCGCAATTTAAAAAAGAAGTGCACACATTCATTAACGCAAGAAAGCGCAAAATAATTGATTCCCAAGAGATGGAACATGAATCAAACGGTTACATTAAGTGTTGCTGGATTCGTTACAATTATACGCGAAACATTGAATATAGAGTTGGAGAGATACAGCGTGAATTTTTAATTCATGTAACAAAATGCACTGGGAAATTTCCATCACCTTTCAGCTGTTACCAAAAGTCGGTTTGTGACCATTAACAGTTAGCCTGCGTCCTGGTTGTGCAAGTAATCAACAACTTGCTACCGTAGGTGATAAGTGGACACCACCCAGCAATCCAATCTGGCCAAATTTCGACTCGGTGGACACGGTTCACGTTTGAGTCAACAAATGGGAGTCGGAAGGCATTTCATTCAAGTGTTGCACTAATCAACTGACAATTTCGCAGTAGTGAAAAGAGGCGCATGACAACAAGGAACTAAATTTCTCATAATTACTTCATATCTCTGTTCCCTTCCGTTCAATCAAATATCGACTCGGTGGGCACCAATCACATTTGCCGCAGTCAAATGAAGCCAGAGTAACTGTTTATTTCAGTGTATACGCCAAGCAATTAACTATTTCACAGTAGTGGACGCTGGCTAGTAATATTAATGCGTGCAGCCTGCTAGACTACTTAAACAAGAAAACTTAAGACTTCATAATACCAAAATCTTTTCAGGAAAAAAATCAGTAGTTAAAGATACAGAGTCCCATCTTACCTACCAAATTTGCCAGGTGGTAGCTAGCTGAACTACTGCCTATTAATTGGTAAGAAAAATCTTTTAATACCTACAAATTCACAGAGAAAGGAATGAAAACTATTGGGAATAAAATATTGCACAAAGTAGCATTTGGGTACGTTGTTCACCACCAAATTATTTACTGATGTCGCCCTTGTTTGCACAGGGTATAACAGATCATACACTTTGCGATGTCATCAACTTCTGCGATAAAAAGATTTGCCCTGTGACGCTGTAGTCCTGATTGGTCGATTTTTGTGTTCAGTAATAAAGACAACCCAGCCATTTAATGCTTTCGAAATGGAGCTATACAATAATGCGTTTGAGAATAAATGTTTTCTAACAGTGCGGTTTGTCGTACATGCTTCGCTTGTAAGGAGAACTTTGTATGAACTCAGCCTGAAATTTACATACGGCGTAAGAATGAAATTCGGACTTTGTAGAGAACCATAAAACTGCCATTTTTAGTTGTTCCCTCTGACGACCGACTCAAACGCTGAAAGTCTACGAATGTTCGTTTGTTTTAATTTACCAATCCTCAAACATCCCACGCACGATATTTTATTGGTTGCTAGTGAGAAACCTTTGAATTCGATTACTGACTTGTGAACATTAAAGCATGTTTATATTTAGTGCGGAGTGATAACCGGGAATTTTTTGATACCACCTACCACCACTGGACCTACTCGCAAACAATAATGGGTATTGCTTTTGAATAAACATGACATTTTCAAGCGCGATTTCCCTAAAAGACGTCGCGCCATGCATCGAGTCGAACAAAAAAACACGCCTCTCTTCTCTATAAACACTTATTTTCCATAGGTGAAATGCCATTTTTGTATTGTAGCATTCGCGCCACTATAATTTTGACACATCTAGAAAATTTGTTTTGCCTAGGTCAAAATTGCCATGGTGTGCACGGAAACTGTGCCTTTAAAGGGGTACTGAATTCTTTTCAAAATTAGCACCGATTAATGCCCTACAACAGGTCTTGAAAAACAATTACAAACCCCCATCTTTCTGTCTGACCCCCATGAACTCGAATTTCGATCCTGGACCATCCCTGGCTTGAAGTCCTGTAGCAGAGATTTCCACTGATCGTCGATCATGTCCACTCTGACTATCTCCTACTGGCTAGGCACCCGTGTTTTCCAACTATAAAAAGACATATTATGTAATTTTTGTGGAAAAACGAGTCTTTGTTCTCGGCAAAAGGTAGGACGTTATTGCGGGCAACTTAAAGTTATCTTTGACCATGGACGTGTTGTGCAATGAATGCCTCAACGTCAAAGGTACCAGGGGATATCATTGGTCGTTATTGATACCAACGTAACTTGCCTGAGAATCACAGAGTAACCGTCAGCAAACGAAGCGTCAGTACATGAGGCGCAACGGTGAACCTAGGATGTTGACGTTTGAGACGATTCCTCCGTCGTTAGTGAAGGGCTTTTTACGATTCATGTGACCACAACTCCTCCGGCGAAGTTTCAAATGGATTTGAGGCGGTTCGCACAAAAACCGGATTCGCAATTTAAACTGACCGCCGAAATCAGTCAGGTGGACGCAGTTGTTTGCTGATTTTCGCTATTGTTTTCTTCCCTTTGGGAGTATCCCGGGCAGGAAGGGTACCGTGATTCACCTTCCCGCTAAAAGTGCTTTCACTAAGCTGCAAAAAAAACAAATCCATGGCACTGGGTTGTGAAAAACTGAATGATCGTTTTGCGTGTCCTACTTGATTACGGACAAGTTGCGTGATACTTAAATGTGGGGTTTTTGTGACTGATTAGGTCTGACACCTGATTGGTTGAAAGTTGAGAAAATTTAAAACAAATTTGGTGGAGACGTAGTCGCCTTATTTGTGTAAATTAATTAATGCCGAGGATATTTAAGTGTACAAACCAACTTTAGTACTATCAATTTAGTAGACCTGAATCGAGCATCTCCACACAAGCCTAAATATTACCAACTCTGACATAAGAATCTAGAGAGCTTCTCGGTAAAGACGGAAAACCGGTGAAAAAAATGGTGCTCAAAGTTCTGATTCATGCGGTGAAATGATCCAATGCTAAATATTTGGTCAAAGGTTGTCGTGCCAAAACCACAACATTGAAGAAAACAATTTCTTTGGTTCTCGGTGAACCGACCTTGAAAAACCCAGAGTTTTAAACAGGTTGCATAATTTATGGCCAAAAATTCGGAAGCGAAGGGAAATTCCTTCTGTGTTGAACCCTTGAGGGGAAAACATGAGTGCCCGCAGTTAATAGCGCCATTAGCGGTTCAAACGAGTTTAAAAAATGTGAAGTTGAACCACAGGAGTACCTATTTGCTACTTTAAGGGTCGAGATTTAACACCGGGGAACAAAATTTGTTGTGGAGGGATATCAACAGAGACACATCTGTTTGCCAAAAACCTTTTCAGAAAAAACAACCTTTTTGGTCATACCCCAATACGTTGTTTATACCTCACACGGTTTTAAATACATCAAAGAAATCCAGATGGAATTATGTATATAACATTTATACAGGCGAAAGTGGAATCGAATAACAGCAAATATAATTAGTTACAGTAGATTTCAAATGGGGTTGTCCTAAAAACGAAATATTATGGCAATAAGTGGAGTAAACAGTTAATGTATGCAACAAATATAATCGCTTACCGCTCCTGTGGGCTTGGAATAGTGTTCCAACAAAACCATTATAGTAAAACAAAGGGTTATGCTGAAATAAGATGACAAATTTTACAACTAATTGAGCTTCAGAAGCCCCAGAATAGGTCTAGAAAATCACACCGTCATTTGTTGAGATTACGATGACCAGATATTGGTGTCATGTGTTCATACTGGGCTATGCATACCAGCATTGGGTATTCTTGTATTGATTAATCCTTAGTGCAAGAAAGGAATGAGAGGAAAATGAATAGGGTCAAGGACATTGGAAAACAGAAGCAGGCTGGAGGATTTCCCCTTAGCATTCTCCAGGGCGCTTTGGTGTCTGATGTGCTACACGAAGTCTGGATGGTGTGCGTGGATTTCAACGGCGAATTTGTTGGTCTGTTTGCAACTCTATCCCACAATCATTGTTTGGCCACGTGGAAAACTGCCCCAAAGCACTATTCACCGTTGAGAACACTTTCATACTATGGGATCCATTCGTCACCACAGATTCTGCCAATTCATTTCCATGCTTAATGATTCTTTTCTTAAAATGATAGCTTGCACAGAACACTTTTAATCCTCAGTTGTGACTTGACCCAGAAGAAGTTTCTTTGGTTGACGGACGAGGAGAGAAATCGCTATGAGAAAATATGGCTTTGCTCATTACATTCCCCAAAACGTACGAAACGCGTTAACCGGTTTATCAAAATGCCATCAAGGTGCCTTGAATAGTGACGTTCAGCATGACTGCTAACTGTTGATGCCTGAATAACTCCTTCAGTGAAAATCAGGTTCACTAAGTCACGAATGCTGTCACGATGATCGCCCAAAACGATTTTCTGCCATCTTGTTGAGGAGTCATATACTACTAACTACTCAACAAGGATGAAGTCAACCATTTATTCGAGGACTTAACCAGGTCGTCGTCGCGTGTGTCGTGGGTGGTGTTCACGCGTATTTACGGCTTAGATGTGTGAGTTGTAGATGGTCTAACATCGAGACCTAGGTGTGAGGATAATCCAGGATAACTGTTCGCGCTGATGAGGGGGAGTTGAGGATCCGCGTGGCTGGCGTCATTCTACGAAATGAAGGACCGTGTGTCAGATTAACGAGCGTGGATCAACGCGATTCACAACACTCATGCTAAAACTGATCAAGCCACGTCTTTCCTTCGAATAGAAACGCGATCCAAATAAACGTCTTGAGTAATTTTTACTTCCGATCCAACATGAAAATAGCGTAAACGTTCTCCTTTCATTTGGAGTATTAATTCTGGATACAAATCAAGTTCATTCTAGTCAAAATTCGATGCCTAATGATCCATTTGGTGCAAAATGCGATAGTCAAGTTGTGTTTAACTTGTTCCGTCCTTGTTCAATTAACCCACATTATTTTTTCAAAACTTTGAAATACATTTCGGACAGGCCGTAGCCCAAACATAAATATTTTGTGGAATTTAATGACAGCCCGACCAAACTAAACGAGCAAAAACAGTTGGGTTTGTGCAAGAGACTAATTTTAGATAAACATCAAACCAACTGTTGCCTTGGCAACACGCTTTGTGGCGCAGCCGCGACGAGGTCTCGCATGCTGCTCGACTGTGCAATTCCCACGACAAGCTAAATTGGCAGATAAGGTTAAAAAACAGAAATTACTAGATAACATCGGTTTAAGCAAAATTGAAATCATTTTTTAGTAAAACGTGATGTGCGTAGAGAGAAAGAAAATGAGAAACAAATGGTTGACACACAACTAGGAGGGGTAAACTGTTAAATATGTGCAGGATTTGA
Source organism: Mesocestoides corti (assembly GCA_900604375.1). Taxonomy (NCBI): domain Eukaryota; kingdom Metazoa; phylum Platyhelminthes; class Cestoda; order Cyclophyllidea; family Mesocestoididae; genus Mesocestoides; species Mesocestoides corti. Next base: position 23,878 of record UXSR01000068.1, read on the forward strand.
GTTATGTTTAATTACCCAGGATGTGTTCCGATCCTGGGCACCCAACTTATTGAGCACCAATCAAATGCCTTGTTTTCTGTTTACTGTCTAATTGGTCATTTCATTTATTAAATCAGTTTCAGCCAAAAATGGGTGCAGTCTTGTTTCTGTCGAAGACGCATTGATCCTTATTTACTGTTGAAGCCTTTCCTAGTCAAAATTGAAGTGTTCACTCAACCAAGCTCACTATCATCTGCGATTAAATCACCTTTAAATCTCAAAACCAATTCTGTGCAACTCTACAAGAGACACTAAATTGAATTGCCTTAGTAAGACAGAAGACCTTTTGTGAATTAGTTTAAGCAAAATTGCACTTGTTTACGTTTAGTTCGGCTTGCACAGAGACAAGTGGAAGAAGTGAAGGTCAAATAGTAAAGGAGATGAAAAAATACCACGTAGAGATCAGTTCTGTCCAGAAAGAAGAAGGGAGGAAGGAGCAGTGTTTGACGAAACATGGAACCTTTGATATACAGGCCACAAGGCGAACCCAAATAGATTTCATGAACATCGATGGGATCGAATGGACTGGAGCATGTCCAGACATACAGGTGTGGCTTGAGTGATTCGTGGAGTTGGATTCTGGGTTTGTAGAGAAAATCGTTTCAACTGCAATGGTTTGCTTGAGCTACCTTGCAACCCTGCTAATTAGTGGTGCGTTGCAAACCGAGATCAGCGGCAAGACAATTGACAGTGGACAGGAAAACGTTTTGACGTCAGACTACACAAGGTTCATTGGACAAATGTGCGTGAGGGTATATATCGATTTCCAATTTGAATTAATAGTTAATAATATCAACTAACTTCGTGAATAAGCTTCGCTCAAGCTCGTTCTTGAACAGCTCACTACACAATCGTCTTGGTTGTTGACAAGGAAACCATCGCTGGCGACCTTTTTGGTGGCATTGGAAGGTCTTCTTCCATCATGGTCGCATTCCATCTCATTAACCAAGTGTTGGTAAAGCTAGAAATTTAATAGGAGTTCACATTGGTATTACCCAGTATTTTGGACTTCTCTTCCCACAAACTGACCATTATAATGTTAATTAAATCATTTGATTTCTGCTTCATCTCTTCCATGTGCAAACACGAGTGGTTGTTTAAAGTAGCGACTACCCTTGCAGTTTCCGTTGGGTCATTTGACGGCAGGATGTTGTTGGCAGATTTTACCGGACTCAGCGCTAACCGGAAAACGACTAAAAAACCACATACACGTTTAATTCTCAATTACAAGTCAAATTCACAGACATACAGACCCAAGAACATTTATTATTGCCGTGAAAATGAATGAAGATATATTTTATTAATTCGAATTTGTGGAGAAACGCATAACCAGGGTGTCGACAGAGACATTGAATGTGAAATGCCACTTTCAAGGCCAGTTACTTTGCCAATCCTCGCACTTTGATGAGCTCCCAATAAAATTACGTCGGAAGAATGTGGTGGAGCTGAAATCTGTGTACAAAGTTATTTGGCTTATTTAGAGGATCTTCAGGCATTCACTGTTGCCCAAATCGAACAGCCTGCAGTGGATTTTCACCTGATCAGTATTAAACCATGACTATCGTCGATGGATGCCTAGACGACTTACAAGCGTCATCTATTGGATAAGATTTTGTGACTCCAGAACACGATTAACGTCAAAGTGAACCCATTCAATTTGTGTTAATTAACCACTGGAGTCACTTATTACTTAGGCGGCAATAATGAACAGAATTTTTATCTGATGCAACACTATAGTATAAGTTTCGTGCGTGAATTAAATGTCGTTCACTGTAAAGAATGCTCGTTTTTAAAACTAAAAGCCAATTTTTATGAAAAAATAGTGAATTTGAATTAAATGTCGCCCAAATACAACACCGTGTCATGCTGGACTAAGTACAAAAACTGCCTTTTATGCCACTTATGACAAAATCTGCTCAGCTAGCATTGTCCTTCAAAGGACACATTCCAGCTCAGTGTTTAAAGTCATCACTAGTTTTGGGCACTGATACACATTATAATATATTTCACCTAATTATTGATTTATCCGATGTTTTAATTCGAAGACCTGCTGAGCGCTAATTTCGATTTGTTCACTGGACGGTTGAAGCGTCGGTAAGGTTAAGTGGCGTGAGTTTGTTCTTCCATATTTGTTGAATAAGTTTAGTGCTATAGTCACTTTTTTTGTTGTCACGTTCGATGCTTGTGAACGCTGTTCAACGTCTCGGGTCGTCTTTTATTCTGTTAGACGGACGCCGTGCGTGACCGATCGTGGGCCGCAAACATTCACAGCCAGTTATTATTCGCCACACAAAACAGCCACGTTTTGTGTCAGAATAATCGTCTGTTGCGACTTGAGATTCAAGATCACTTTTTCTTAATTACTGCGATGAGAAAGGCTGCCACTCCATTGCTTCTGAGGTTATAAGACTCCTTGAATCACAAATGTCCGCATTGCGGTAATAACGGAAATGGTGAAAAAACACCAGTGACTCACCTCTCACGCAGGAAGTCAGGAAAATTACGTTTTCCTCGTAATCACTGCCCAAATTAGTAATAAATACGCAAATTCTGGATGTAACAGGTATGAATTCAAAAACCTTGTATGTTAAACCACTTGACAAGGTAACGAATCAAGCAGACTCGATGAAAACTCGGAGAGATTAAGAAATTCAATTAGCTTCCAAACAGGATAACTTGACTCCGCTAATAATTTGATCCCAGTTAAAAAACCAAGCTAACAATTCTTGTCGGTCTGAGTTTTTCAGAAATGAATGATTGTGCTGGAACCAGCCAACACCGATTTTCAGCACAAGGTTTCAGAAATACCACTCCAAGTGTTTGGTGGACGTTAATTTAGGATCTCTCAAGAAAGGCCATATTGTAGTGTAGAAATAAGCGTCAATATTTATTTTAGCCTCTTGCAGAATCAGTCCAAACTAGATCACAGTTACTGTCCAAATTAAATAAATATTTTCCATCAGTATTTTTGGGCTTCCTTTTTGAAAAAATTGGAATGCATCACGTTGTATTTTTGACAGTCTTGATAGTTCGGCTTCAAAATTTAAGATTTCAGGAAATAACAAATTGGTACCTACTCTTTTAATTAAAACATTTTTTGGTGTCCCCGGTTCTTTGGCCTTGTTGGTTACATTTTTAATATGAAAAGAACAATAAAGTATTCGCAGATCGATGTTAAAAAATAATTAAAAACGCTTTTTCAAAAAAATTGGTAAAAATCAACTGTTGGCTGAATTTAACTGACTCCAAGGGCGTGCTATCGGGTTTTGTTGCTTCAGACCGAAAGACGTAACCCTGTGCTTTTGCCGCATAAGGTTACTCAGTTTCATACTTGCCGAAGTGACAAATGGCACTGTTGCCGTGCTTCTACGATCCTATTGGTCGTCGACGCTCAGTAAAACCCAACGACAAAGATGATGATGATGCTGCGACTAGCGAGACATTAGGCACAAATGCGTGTCTTACTATGGGTAAGGCTGAGGTAATGTGTCAACCAACCGAAGAAATGAACAGTTAACTTGTAGCCAATGAATAACCTCCTTGGCACATTTTTGAAACACGACAGAACAGACTCGCCTTCGAAGAATTTCCGAGCAGAACTCAAAACGATGCAGAATTAATGGCTAGAAAATTTGACATGTAACTTTTCGTATATGTGATGAATTTTCTTCCGGATGATCACTCTTGTTTTGGATTTGGACGATTTTTAATGAAATGCGTGTTTCGATTACTTAAATTTGGAACGTCTGTTAGAACACTGTAAGGCGTAACTTCGGCAATGCAGTAACAGTGAGCAACATTCACAGTGGACTGTCAGTCAACTACACGTTAAAAAGATGACGGCGAGAGGACGTAATGTGTCCGTACTTGTGTTAGCGTGTTTACGGAGTGAACAGGTGAGTCACAAATACTCACAGGTAGAGGCTGAGTCACAGGCACCAATCAGCTTACAACAATCCTGTTGGGACACGCATCAACTAACAGGCGTCTGCTGACGCTCAGGTGCACTTGCTGGAAGCGACGTCTTCGGTGGTCCCGTGATCGCTGCTCACGCATGCAGAGTACCCCAACGAAATTTCACATTCTGCGAAATCGCCTTGGACACATTTTCAGTCTACCGCCTACAACGCAAGCATCGCGGTTGTACCACCTACTTCTACAGAAATAAACATTTGTTCAGGGGTTATCACGCTTTCTCATAACTGCTTTTTCTTGCCAATTTACAAGTGTCGGGCAAAATACTGGATTGTGCCTGCGATTGTGGTGTCAAAACCACGAACGCAGCTTGGTGATTTTTGTGTGGTTTAAGGAGAAGACGTCGGTGCAAAGTGGACGCCAAGTTTCAGAGCCAGGACTTCGGCTTCAAGGACGCACCCAATCCCCGCCACCTGCCGACTGAATGCTTCGTGTTTGAGGACATCGTGTCAATCGTCTCCTTCTGAAATCAATGGACATGATCCTTGGTTTCCGAGAAGCCAATAACATCAGTACATTGCAAGGTCACCCAGGACCACGAACCACGGTTTTTCAATCGCATTGCCCATGGCGACGATAAGTGGTCCTTTAACCGACGAAGATGAGCCACCAAGACGAGTTCTGGCATTCGTAATGGGAATGGAAGGCGTGCATTTATCTTGGTCAACAAGTCTATGAAACTTGAGACTTTTCAGAAGCAACTACATCTCATCACCACCGCCGCCGCGGCCACCGCCACCACCACCACCACCACAAAAACAAAGCAATCTTGGCTGATAAAAGTTCATTCGGTCGCGAATGAATCACCTACTAAATACAGGCCTCTTTTACTAGATATTCCATACCTTGTGTGCTACATTGTCCCTCATCTCGTCTCGTTACGCTCAAAGTCCTTCCATTCCATGAGCGTCTTTGACCTCCTCAAGGTCAGTACACACGTTCGCCCGCATAACTGGCTAACAGGTCCTCTTCAGTACGATCACCTCCAGGCTATGTGATGCTTCACTTGTGGACTTTACTTAAAAGAATACCCCAATTTTCAAAACTTCTGTTAAAATTTGGGCTTTGGAGTTCTCCCACATTACTTTTTCTTTCCTTTGTTTATGATGAAATGAAATTGAAGCGAACTCGAGTTATTCACCAAACCCAGAGGTTGTCGTAGACACGGCTAGTCATCATTTGACATCCGTTGTACCTGAATTTGATTGGCACACCGCTTAAAAATGCTGCAAGAACTATGCATTTATGTTTCACGATTGTTTACAGCTTTCACGGTAGCCCTTTTCCCGTTTATTGATTGTTCTGGTAAAAGGAAGTTGCGGCAGCACAAATCGCCGGGTGTCGACGACAACAGTTTACGAATAACGCTTGGGAGGGAGTGAAAAATGGAAAAACCAGGGAAAAAATCAGGAAAACGTTTTATTTTAATCAAAAAATCACTAACTTTTACACGTTATTATTAAGCCTGTTAAATCGAAATCTTCGACTTTGTGTAAACAGTGTCCGAAATTTTCTGAGCAACGCTCAAGTTGGCAAGACTGTGCAAACATAAATTACGGGGAGCGGATAATTTACACACAAAACTAATTTGATCCAAGAATTTCATTTTACAACATGTGTTGTAGCACAAATTCATGCTTCTGCATATTTCAGACTACTAATTTCATTGATGCAGATGTTTTCAGCATTTCTGGTTCAGGAATATCTCTCGAGCAGCAACTGATTTTTAAAATTGGCGCAGATGTTCCACCCACGCACAAGCTCCAGATTTAAAAATCCGTCCTAAATCCACAAAATCTGGCGTTGAATAACACCAAATGAATGCCTATCTCGAATTTGGTTGATCCTACTTTCAAGGGTTATTTGAAAAAGACGATTGGATACGTTAGACAACCAATACGTGTTATCATAAGCAAAAAAATATGGCGATAATAAACAGTAAATGGTAAATATGCACAATGACTATGGGCACCATCCACTAGAGGCCATTTCAACTAGTATTCGACGCAAGTACCGCTCGTCTGTGATAAAATTGTGAGCGGCGCTTAGTAGGATCCATGATTGAAACAACGAATACGTCAAGACTAACTGGCAGGTGTCACAGATGTCATTTGACTTAACGGAGCAACCGAATTCAGCTTTGACATCAATTCATTTATTCCAGAGGGGAGAATGGCTTGGTAAACAATACTTTTATCGTGTTTACCTAACATCTGTATGAATGCGTCAAGACTCGACATGTTACTTAACGAATAGGTGAACCTATTAAGTCCTTCTTTTTCAGAGTCCGGTTTGCTGTGTACAAGTTTGTACACGATTACCACTGAAGTTCATTCGATTGTGCTGACCTTTCGCTTATAATCATATTATAAGCTGACATCTATCCAGATGCATCATGAGTCAACTGGGAATTACTGAACGTTTCTTTTAAATAATTCCTTTGCAGGTTTACATTTCAAAATAGTAAATGAAATGCTACAGGACCTGATAAAAAACGGGGGTGTTGAAACTATGACAAACACTGTTTAAGGCTTTTAATTGGATCTCGCTTCTGTCTTGGTCGAGTTAAAGATGATGACTTCAATCTAGCGATTAACCTTATTATGGGCGAACGTCCGTAAAAATGATGGATAGTAAAGCGGGAATTCCTACTGAAAAGGTTGCAAAGATACTAATTGTTGACCATTTAATGCAGCTTGGAAACGCTTCGAAACCCGATATGCGGGTTTCGTACGTTGTAATTAAACGGAGCAGAGAGAACCTGGTTTGCACAACCAATTCTCTCCTCGCTTGTCAATTAAATGAACTGTCCCTAAATCACATCGTAACTGGGGACGAAAAGTGGCGTTTTGCATAACTACAGAGTAAGATAAGGAATCATTAAGCATGAAAATGAGGGAGGAGAATCGTTGGCGACAAACTGAACCCCACCCAATAAACGTGTTGTTAGGCGTCCGTTGAATTGATAGTAATGAAGTAATGTTGTAGGCGATTTTTCCACGTGCTGGATCAAATGGTTGAGCACAAGCATTGAAGACCAAGGGAGTAGCACGAGATGAGCAAGCATTAAGTCTGGTGTCGCATGAATCGTAGTGAAAGCCTTGAATAATCGAGAATTACCACACACGTGTTGTGTCAGCCAAAGACGTTGGTCTGTTTGAAGCGGTTTTCCCTGTCCAATGCGGCCCACGTGATCTGCAGGGCGCCTCTCCAAAGGAGTCTTTCCGGTTTACAGGCTGTTTTTGTTGTCGTCGTTGAGGCGCCCTTGCGTCAAGGTTGAAGTGCTTCCTGTAGGACGAAAACAAAAAAAATGCCTGCCTCGTATTCCGCCAGTCTGGCTGGTCTACCACGAGGATTTGCCAGTAGGTGGGTCAAGCGGGTAGGTGAAAATGGCCACCAAATGAATTAGCCCAAAGCACTTTATATCTCGCTTGAAGTTGCTGCGTGTTAAACCTTGTTAATCGCCTCTGAGCGAAATTTACTATGATATTTGCTTATCATTGATGTGATTAGAAAGCTTTCTGCTTGTGTCCCATTGGGAAAAATCGAAAATGCGCTTCTCCCATAGCCTGCAAAGAAGGTGCTAAGTGAAACTATGTAAAGAATTATTTCTAAAAAAAACTCTGGGATGGCAGACCTCAGGATGTCGTGTTCCACTAAGACAATGCAAGGTCTCACACAGATTTGGCAAATTGTGCAAAATTACTGGCATGGTGTCCACATGCAGTCCTGACCTTGGCCCAGCAGATTTACGTTGGGCCCTGAGTTAGAAGACCTCACCGAACTGCATAACTTTAAATAATGATGGTGATAACTTCGAGTTCAGTTTCGTGCTGATAAGGCCAGAAAGTCAACTAGCGCATTGCACATTTTTGCACCCAATGTGAAACCAAAGTAAGAAAAAAATGATTTTTTGCAAAAATTATTTTTCCTCAAACCACAACATACTGTTTACCCTTTCCACACCTATCAAAGTTTTACAAGCCTATAAATTTACTCATCATAGAAACTACGGGATTTCTCTTTAAAAAGCGTTATGAGCTAGTTATTATCTCTTTTCACGCAAACAACTTTTTTGTCATTCGTATTATTTCGGAGGGAACAAAACTGGTCAAAATGAGAAGGGTGATGATCAGGGCAATATGGCGGGTGAGGTTGGAGGTTAATCTACTTTAATTCCACAGGTTTTGAAATGTATTCTGAGTGACATATGGTCTGACGCTGTCATGTTGAAAGTTGATGCCTTTTCTGTTGACAAACTTTGGACAGTACCCCTTTAAAAGTATTGCCTGGAAATGTGGATGACTCTCCTACAGAATTGTTCCACCGTTGTCCATTCAGCAAACACCTCAGAACACTTTCATTGCAGCTTTTGCTGCAGATTTCCCTCTTGCACTTCTGTGCCTTCAGCTTCTTTGTCTCGCTAAGGTGTTAAACACGAACCGACTTTCACCTTTACCTATAGTGAAGAGAAAAATCGCTGTGATAACCCGGTTCTCCTTGTTCCGTATTGTCAAGCTGCCTCAGATGCCTAAACGTTGTCGACTTGTCACCAAGGCATTCATTTTTGGTGTTCAGAGGGAAGCATTTTTTGACATTGATCAATCCTGAGATTTGGAGCACAGCCCCAATTGCATGTTTTTGGTGTATTTCCATCACCCACGAATTTCCTATACCCATCACCTTCCAAGAAAAATATAACTAGACATAACTTAACGCCTTTGCGATGGCACGAAAATGTAACGCTTTGGGTGTTGATTTGTGTTCGCACATAAAACAGTTGATTTAAACAAATCGAGACGTTACATTTGAAAGAAGTTAACCCTACTCATTTTACGCCTGGAAGTAATGATTTCTACCTCTGGTCTCAACCTCGCACGCACTCAGGAGAGGCTTTCAACGTAGGCCGCTCCAGCAAGCGTGAAATTCCACTGGGTCGACAATGACTAAACCACCATCTATATCTTCAGCTAATCTCGGTTAGTTGTCAGAAGGGATTTAGGTTCAGTAGATAACATCGAGCTTAGTAAAAAGTTAACTACTAATTTTAGGAGATGTTTGCAGACAACAGTTGTTTCAATTCCAATTAAAATTTTTCAATCCTTTATTAGACAAATGAAGCACCCGATTTATCCGGCAAAAATGATTATTATGGTGCTTCTGCAGAAGTTTAAAAAAATAACGCTTTCCCATTAAGTGAATCCTTCGGCGACTCGATTGATTTGCTTCATGCTAGTAGCCTGCGACGCGCAGGTGAATTCTGGGAAGACGCGAGCAATTATTGATCTGTCCGTTTCAAACAACTATTAATGTCACTGCTAAGTAAAATTCAGTTTTGTTTTAATATACTGTGACATCACAATGACTGCTAGTTTCTGGGATTTTCTCATTGGCTGGCTCGAGACTGTTCCGCTTGCCCCATTAAAACAAAACAATTTCCACAGTGAATGAAGGTTCCTTCCTATCGAAAACACGGTAGAATTTTTTCCTGGAATCGAGACTATGAAAGGCACGAATCGAAGTTTACCTATGAATCTTAGGAATTCCCAATTCTGCCACACATAACAAAGTTTGTACACCAACCAATCAACTGCTTTTCTTATTTACAACCGGAAGAAATGTCGAAATGCACTTATAAACCAGGTGAAATCATATTCTTTTGTTTCAACTAACCTCCTCCATACTAAAGCTCAAAGCCATGGGGGGAAGCCATCCCTGGTTGGGTAGAAAATGTTCAGGACAGAAGTACGTGCCAAAGCTGGATTTGGTAGTAGGCGGGCGTGGTACGGGGATAACGATCCACATAAATTGATGATGGACACTTAATTAACTCTCACTCAAGGCAAAACACGTACTCAATGGATGCCAGCAGCGCTCGGCCAATGACAGCTCAGAGTTAACATGCTACGGTTCGCCATAGCGACGGCCAAGACATTTTCGCCACGGTAGATACAATCCCTGTGTGGGATTTAGCCCAACTGATGCTGCATTTCAACACATTTGGAAAACGTGTAGTTTTTGGCTGGAGAAGAATAAGAAACACAAAATCGTGTTGGGTGTGAGTCACGACAAAAACGCGTTTTGATTTTCTCTCCCGTTGGATTTTGACTTCACAGAAGTATACGAACATCTAGGTGTGTGGCTGGTGCACATAAAATTCATATTTTAGTTATAACCAACCAAAACAGAAAACCAAATTCTATCTCTAAATGTGCTAATTTCCCTGTGGGCGTTCGATCACCATTTTCTCGGAACTGCCAAATAAGTAACACTACAAACTATTGGTCGATGTGGCCGATTTCTGATCAGTTGTTTGAACTCCTAAGTAAACTTAACAGTCATAGATGAGTGGGGCAGCCTATTTGATTCGCTGTGTTCAAATCGGACACGAAATCCAAACAAATGACCATTTAAAAAGGGAACAAGACCGTTTCTGGAGACGAGTGTTTACAGGGGCAGTAAAGCCCGGCTAGGCTACGCAAAATCAGACAGCACCGTCGAATCAGCTAAGTAAACACATTTGATTTATGGCTTCTGCATTAACGCTAACGGCAGCTGCGTGCAAGTCGGTCGATTTCGTGAAGCTGCAATCTCATTGGCTGGGTTACTTTTGCTGCTAAACTTCACTTGACGCTTATGGCTGGCTACTGGACTGGTTGGATTGATCATTAGAGGTTATCAGCACTATACTCGCTCCCTGCTCATAATTCCGCCAGTTTAGCCTCTGTGTTAACTGGGTAGAGGCTCTAAAGGGACAATTAAAATGAAGGCTAGCTTATTAAATTTATTGGATTTAAGCATAAAGTAGTCATATTTTCAAATACCAAGGTTTAAAAAAATTGGCAAATTACAGATTGCATAAATGTCGGTTAAGCTATCCTGGGACTAGGCTATCTCCGTCATTTTGCATATTTACGTCGGGTTTAAGCAATTTTAAGAAGGCCAATTGGTCAATCAAAGAGGCATGTTTGTTAATTAGGCATTTAGCCCAGTCGCGTTGGACTAAAAATAGTGACGTGACAAAGAATGTGCAATCCGAAACTCAGTGGGCTCGCAGGATTACGCTGCACGTTGAGAACAGCTCCGAAGCGAAGATCTTTAAGTATTTGCTTAACAGTGTCTCTGGATAACAAATCTGAGTGCCAGGGACAACGATTGGCACCACGAAAAATGCAGTTACTATTCTGAAGGATTCTGGGACTTCTTTGCACAGTTATTTATGTTCTTGAATTAACGAAACTATGCCGGAATGTAGGTGATCTTTGGCATTTAAACAAATGCACTGCACAAATACCTGCACTTTCCTAGTTAATCTATCTATATTTTTTGCTGAAATGACTTTGAACCACCAAAAAGTACGTTTGCTGAAATTTGTACACATTTTCTTCAATACTTTGTAGCTTTTTCTGCATAGTTGTACAACGAGGTTCTTTCTACACGCAAATCACCAGCAAATCGATGGGAAGATTGAAAGGCAATCTATAGGCTCAAGTAGACAGTTAGTGAGGATTTAGATGGAACTTCGAAACATTCGGACAACCTTTTGGAAACTCGGGGTATTTTTTGACAATTCATCGCCAAATTTCGAGGGTCCGTATGAATGAGCGCGTAAAGAGGTTGGTGGCATTAAGAGCGAATCCACGGGTCTGAAAAGGCCCCCGAGTATCAGGTAATTTTTTGCTGCCTGTTGTTTAAAATGGTCAGCAAAATCGATTGAAAAAAATACAATCAGAGTTAGCAATGATCATTTGGGTATCGTAGCACGGAAAAAGGTTATAAATAAGGCAACAATAGTTTCCAAATATAAAACCGGAACTTAAGACGCGGCTCAAGCGCGTATGAATCGTTAAGATTATTGCAGTGCCGGTAAAATTATAATAAAGACAGTGTGTTGAATTAAAGAAATCTGCTTGATATTCCACGAGAGTGGACACAACAAATATGTTAAAATAGATGTGAGGGGATTGAAGATGTTCGCTCAAACTAGCCCACTTTTACATGGATAAAATAAATTTTAAAATTCCACAGCCAATTCCTCGAAACTTTACAAGAGCAATCTCGTCGAATTGTTCAAGTAAAGCGGAAGACGATTTGTGAGTTCTCTTCCTTAAAAGGGCACCTGATGCAGCAGCGAAGGTCATATACTTGGGCAAATGCGAAAAATGCCACTCAGGGATCAGCTTAGTCCAGGAGTCAGTAAGATTGTTTCGGGAATTGTAGGGATAGAGGAGAAAGCAGCATTTTTCGAAACGGTTTTACTAAGGCTGAACCATGGAACCGTTAATGTACAGGCCAGAAGGCGAACCACATAAATATCGAGCGGATCAAATGAACTGAAGCAAGTCCAGACACACAGGTGTGACTTGAGGAAGTCGTGGAGTAAGATTCTTGAGGATTTGAGGGAGTCTTTGCAACCGTAGTGGTATACTTGCACTACCACCCAATTGTTTTTTGTTCGTGTGTGTGAGTATGAATATCGATTCTCGACTGTAGTCGATAACCAATGATATCAGATCAACTCGTGAAAAAGCTTCACTCACGCTCGAGCGCGGACAAGTCAAGACACAATCGTCGTGTTTGTTGACGAGGAAATAATCGATGTAGGCTTTTTAGTCGGTGTTAGAAGCAAATTGCATTGGAAGCCCTTCTTCCGTTGCCGTAACCATCCATTTCATTCATCGCGTGCTAGTAAATTTGGAAAGTTATATAGCTTATGCCTCGGTATTATCAATTTCAAACAAACAGCTAACCAGAACTGACCATGTACTAGGTGCTAATGCATTGAGGTGTAATTTGTTGTGGACGGAAGACTTTAAAAAACGGCTCAAAGGGCACCTCTTTCGATGCTGATAATTTGCTGTACTTCAACATAACTAGAGATGGATTAAAGAGGTCCATTCGTTCTTTATTAACTGGGGTTTTGGTGTGTGCACGAGCACGTGCAGGCAGTGTTAGAGTTGAAAGGCACAGTGCTGGTTGATGCTGGTTGATATGAGCTCCAGTCTGCTACTCTTCCGACTTCCGTGCATTGCGCTGTACTGACGCAGTAGTGACGCCGTAGTTGCGTGGCATAATTGGACACAACGCGACAGGCGTGAGTGTGGAAGCAAAGAAGTGGCAGATTGGGTTGGATGGTGTGGTGGAGTGTAGTGTGGAGGGCGCACATTTACTGCGTGTGGTGGTGCTTTCAGGAAGTTCTTCGCCTGGAAGAACCCGGACAAGTCGCGCGACGCGGCCATCCAGCAGATAGTGCAGGAAGAGATGTCGACATTGGGTCCAATTGAGTAAGTTTCACCGAACGCCGACTCGCCTTACCGGCAGTCCGGCTGTTAAGGATGTACGATCATGCGTCATGAGGTGGATGTTCCTTTACGATTGTAGATGGGCTGAAGGCTCAGCACTTGGTATTCTCGTGGCAGTTGTGTTGCTCTGGGTCTCGAGGAAGCCTGGTGTCGAAGGCTGGTCTGCTCTGGTGCCATTGAAACAGGGATCTAGAATTGATGAGACGGGGAGTAGTTTAACATGTGTAGCAGATTAACCATTAGCAGTAGCAAATACCATCTCAAAACAACGGTTGGCGAGTTCACACCATACGAAATAATTTCATGTTTGGCAATGTTGACAGTTGTTACAGGGCATGCGAGGTTATCAACACGTCGTCACAAGTAATTGAATTTTTCAGTAACGTCTCACATCATAACTTTGAATGTCGATGGTTTACTATCCCTTCACGAAAACAAATAGTTCCTGAAGCCTACTTGATTTCGAGCTTCCTGGTGTCTGGAAACAGCGAGGTTACAAGATGCAACGAGCGGATCAGGGGGTCACCCTCAACCCACCCCACGATGAACCTGATCCACTTCCAAACTGTCATTTGCGTTCACTTCGTTACCGCTGACCCTAGTGAAATGAAATACCTAATATCTTGGGCTTAAAATTCTATTGGGTTCACGTGCCCCGGCCGGTGACCGGATACCCCAGAATCACAGGCAGATATTTGATGGCTACTAAACCATGCCAAGAGACATGCAAGAGAGGGTTCCGTGTGTGCTGGTGCAAAGTCTATTCAGGTGTCTGGATTCGAGTGTTTTGCAGTACAGTGCACATTATTAATGAGGTGGAGACCTCGATTTTGTGTCAGTAGAATGCCCCTGGGTAGATGTGGTTTGAATGCATTAAACAGATTGCCGGTCAGATCAGTTCTAATGGAGACTTTGTCGTTCTACAGGAACCTAATATTTCAAACGCCGGCTTTTTTTCTGGCTAAGATTAAATTAGGCCTGGCGCAGGTTCGATGTGATAAAGCCGAGGTGCATTTTCGGCGACACGCATTTTCAGTTGCACCAAAGCCTAGATCTGTGTCAGAGGTTAGTAAGATTCAGTTCGAAGTCGCATAACGTAAAACGATGAACCTGACATTCCTAAAACTGCTTAACATAAACTTGCTGACCTTAATCCACGTTTTTTTGAAAAAAAGTAAATCTTCATTAATAATGCACACGACAAAACCTACGAATGCCAGTGCAAGCGTTCAAAAATATCCTTTTTGTGGGATCAGTCTGACCTTGAATTGACCCCTGGAGGACGAACCCATTCGGTTTATAACCATCTGGTTCGAAAGAGCGGCTGTTCGGTGGTGTCAGTAAGTCTATTTCACTAAGATGGGCAGGGCCGAACCAAATGTTATTACCATTTTGATAGCGGCGCGATATTTCTGGCTAGTTTTGTGTGGTTGTGATTACCTTGCGGTTTTAACGACGATGGGTGTAGACTTTAATGTAGAATCCCGTTTATTCTATCAAATCAAACCAATGTAAAACTAGCCTCAATACTCCTGTCTGATCGTCAACTGAGTGAGATGAATTCAACTAAAGATGGCCAGAATGTTGTCGTCTCATCTCATTTAACTGCTCACGTTGTAATTTTAGACGAATCTGTGTAGCGAAAGGGTTTTATTCTGCGTACACGAAATTTTGACTGATCGAAAGGGAATTATGTTCAATAATGCGCTCCTGTTTTGGCAGAAGATCTTAACTGCCATTGATTCCTGTAAGTTTTCTGGACAATTGGTTAAATGCACAATCCCATTCTCCTCGAATTAGCATAACTCAGTGAAGGTGACCCGGATTCAGATTTAGCCTGGTCGAAACCGTGCGTGTGGAAATTTGTGCAAGTCCGCGGTACCAGACCGGTTCACCGATCTCGGCATAATTTTCGACAAAAGGAGGCAATTCTCAAAGTCATTTTCCAACTCCGGAATGTATTTAAAGTTTAAAATGCGTACACAAATGCAGAATTCACAATTCCGCTTCGAAGAAGAACATCGTGGTACGTCAGTCGACTCGTTTTGTCTCTCAGTTGACTTAGGCTGCATACACAATGTTCTCCCTCGTTTTTAAAATCAGTTCGTGTGAATTTTATTGCCAATCAGCTAAACGTAGTGTAACACTTGGACTCATGGCAGAATATGAGTGATGAGCACTTGTAGCAGCTTGCTAGCACTGCCTCACAACTCGCTAGTTAGAAGCCCTTAATAACCCGGGAATAGAAAGAAAGGCGACAATGGACACGACCGTCTACCCAGTGTATTTGTGTGCAAATCAGAGAACAGATTGCAGTAGCCAATTAAATAATGATGTGTCATTGATACTATTAGATCAGTAAACAGGCTTCACTCACACGCGACTGCTGACCGTCCACGAAACAATTAATGAACTCTTTCTATCCCGTAACTCGTATCAAGGATGTTCTCAAAACTAAAGACTCCCTGTATTTCCTACGACTTCCACGCTTGTGGATCCGCTGACAAAACAACCCCAGCCAGGCTGGTAAAAATCTCCTTTGTCCTCCTCCTAATTCTTGCCTTAGCCACTAACGCCTCTTAAAATTGAACTACATGTCTATTTTTTGACTAATTATAAAATATTGACTGCAGGCTTTGGAATTGTTGTGCCAGACCAGAGAGAATAATTTAGGCAGAATATTTTTGACTTCGAATCCCCTACATTTACCGAAGTTGCGTGACTACATTATCCAAAAATGCAGCATTTCAGACCTGCGTGACGAAATGCTAATTTTCCAACTATGGCCATTAAATCGTGGTCTACAAAAGAGTAACTGGAGTTGCTAGAGGCTCTAAAATTCACCAATGTTCACTTTGATTGGACTGTCAGGCCACAGTTGACTCTGTAGAACTGTTTTCTAGGTACGGGATGAGTTGTGTCGATATGGACTCGAGAGCGATTTCTGATCACTCATTTGTTTAAAAGTAGACCTGGCCCAACTCACGGTGGGGAATGTGATTGAATAGCGCTGACTTTGGGTCTGATTTGACTGAGTGGAACTGTTTTCTAGGTACAGGAAGAGTTGTGTCTAATTTGGAATGAGTGAGATTTCTGTTCAATCATTTGTTTATATTTAGACTGCGAGGAAACTAAATGCCCAGTGATTGTGAAAAATGCAAAAATTTTGAAGTACTCAATACCATCAAGCCTGACATTAGCAGTCCTTAAGGTAGTCTACGATTAATTAAAATAATTTGTGAGTTGCTGTTTTGCAAGTCTACGCGATTAATTAAAGGCAAGGTGCATCGTTTTATTGGGTATTGGGTGTGGTGATCATGCTATGTTTAGAATGCGAATAGTATTTGGAATAATTGAAGACCGGAAAGTTTATTTTACTCTTCCACTTTATCAAATCACTTTCCCATCTCCCAGCCCTCTTCAACCCCAATAAGTCAAATCACGAAATTTTTATGCATGAATTAAGATCCGAGTGATGTGTGTGCATATTTACCTTCAACCGACTTCTGAGTACGAAAGAAGCAAACCGAGTACGTCTCAGAATTTTGGTTCACTTGTGGATTTCTCACGAAATCTACTAAAAATTTTTGATTTGCCTTCTTGAGGTCATTCCAGGTAGTTTTGTACAGTGAAACTCGTGGTTCCGACCATGTTGTGTTATGATTGATTTCGTTGCCAGTCGTTTTCCTATACCAAAAAGGTTTTCTGGCACGAATAGCGGGGTTTTTTCTACAAATTTAAGCAATCATTTCAACCCTCCGTCCTTGGTAGATTTATGCTTCAGCCTCACTCTTACAGCCAATTTGAAAAAAGTTGGGAGGAATTTAAATTTGAGACGTATTCGTCAACTAAGCCCCTTGTCCGCTGAAACCATTTGAACTGTTCAGGAGTGTGCATTTTCCAATTTACGTCTGGCAAATCCTCTACATCATTCGCATCTGGACAGCTGCTAATCGGTACATAATGTGTGCCATTGTCGGAACGTGGAGAAAAGGTCACTTGGAAAGATGCGATTCGTCGCGCAGATGAATTCCGGGTAGCAAATTCAACTGACCCCTTTTCCTCATTATCAAAATTGATTTTGCTAACTCAAAACCTTCTACAAATATCTCAGCTAGTTTTTTTTGTACCTACCGCATTTGTTAACATAGCTTTTTGTGGCAGTTAATTTGTTATTTAAAAAAACTAATGGCTTTCGTTCATTTATCTTCCGATTTACCTATAAGCATCTTAAACCTCAGTTAATATCCCCTGGTAAGAACTTTAACTACACGACTCCGATTTTCTAGCTAAATTCTGATCCTTTTCTGATAAATGTAAACGCAATGTTTCGCAACATCTTTCTGCCACTTTCGTGTAAACTTTTACGTGGAATTAGTGTGTGAAAAGTACACATTCAATGGTCTTCAGTGTGGTCCGTCTCCAATTCTGGGGCCAAGATCTGCTGAGGGTTTAAAAGTGCCACCGGGGAGTTCAGTGGAAGAGTACAGAAAGTGTGCGTTGGTTGGGGCATATTCATGCCCGACTGAAGCGTTATTGTAAAAGAGTAATTGCCAAAGCCAGAAGATTGCATTAAGTGTCAATAACTCCACCAATGCGAACATTTTAACCAGTTTAGGCTTAAATTTGTGTTTTGACAGAGTAAATCCCTGAAACCTAAACGCAGTCAACGTTAATTCACCCGTTCTCGTTCCTGTCCGTTGGTTTGAGGAGTGAATTTTGATTACATGAACCCATATTTCATGCCTATTAACTTTTTCGTTTGTTATTACCTTTCAAAAACCTGATTAAGCCTTTTTTGATATCACCCTGAGGGTACGTTTTATGACGATGTGAGATGTGCTTTTAATAAATTGTCTGTTTTGTCAGCACAAAATTCCCAAGAGAGTTATCGTCTACTCAACATTCTTGGATGTTTGCAAACTGCTGAGTTTCCGCTATTTTTATAACACTAAACCAATTTGCATAAACTAGACTGGGAATTCAGCTCACCGCGCTGATGTCATTAGCAACGAACGCAATGAATGTGAGAATTTCTGCGCCACGGTAATTGCACTAACTGACAGCATTACCGTTTCAGAAGGATTTCGCGCCATCAATCGGGATGGGATTGCTGATGAGGCTGTCGGAGGACGAGGTGAGGGAACCACACCACCCTGACCACGGTTTTTAGGGACTCGTTGCACGCTTCAGTGAATCTGATTCTGACAACCCAAACACTCAGTAGAGCGATGGTGAGTTGAAATCAAACCACAGACAATTACAAATACCTACAAATACTGCATTGGATCCACGTGAGTTTATTTTGAAGCCTTTATAGTGATCACGACCTATTGCTTACGCCTGCTTTGAAAAGAGCGGTTTACTGGGACATGATTGGTTACTCTAACATGCAGAGGACTTAGCTTATGAAAAGCATGTTGTGAAACGCATTGATTAACACTCGTTAATCCGGTCACCCCAGCCTCGGACACAGGGTTCCCCTTTTCGCAGCATGTTGCCATCCACGCAGATCCTCAACTCTCCCCTCGTTAGAGCGAAGGATTATCTTGGATCGTCCTCGCACCCAGGCCTCGATGTTAGCACATCGATGACTCACTCATCTGAGGCACAGATATACACGCGGCACAACGGCATCAACTTGGTTGAGGTCTGACGCGAACGGCTGTGTCCAAGTCCTCTCTGGTCTTCTTCTTCATCGCGGGTAGCAGGTAAGCGTAATCCGGCCATAGTCAATTCAGTGGTACCGGGGTGGTTCAGGACCACATGCTGGGGCCCAAAAAGCATTAACGAATAGAATACATCAGTAGGTGGTGCATTTTGCAATAACCATGGCTGTTATGTCTCCTTAGATCCTTGATACTAAAAAATTGGACTTCATTCAATGTAGCGACTCTCACAGGACCGTAAACGCTGAGCTTTGAACCCACTGACGAATAGCCCTGATAATCACCCTGCATGCAACAGTTCGCAGCCCTTACAAAATCACATTTATACCTTAGAGAGACTCCATGAGAAAAAAAGTTACAGATGCACACAAATTTTGCTGTTTTAATCGCCGAAAGCCTGGAAGACCAGAACGTTAGTTTTCATCTCTGGACCTCAAAACTGACTTATAAAAGCGGTTAACCCAAAAATACGACTTGAGGCTAATTGTTTGAATTTTATCAATGCATCGATCCTGTTGGATGACAATACAATAATAAGTGCCCGCTGACTTCTCTCACCAAGTTGGATAGCTGTTGTGATCACCGCGCGATTATTACCGAGTGTGAGCGAACGCGGATTTAATCAATTATCTTGATTGTACGCCAATAGCAATGTTCATTCACAAATCGAGATCAAGTGTTTTTCATAACAACTGACATACGTCGTTTATGTCTCATTCTTCTGTGTCTAGCCCCAATAAATAGAAGGCTGATCGATAGATCTCATTAACTGGTCGAATTTGGATATTTTTTAATTCTGGTATTCAAAACTACCTGTGAAATACCCTCTAACCTGGCATTCCATATTTGTCAAATAGTGTACAGCCATTTTCTTGTAGACATGAGAGAAATCAGCCAAGCCTTACATAAAACAATGCCAACAATTGGGGTCAAACGTGATCCAGAAATACATGGGTGTTCAATCAACTGACGTTCTGTTGCTGCAACTGCCTCTTTGGGGTGATTTAATGACCCATAAGAAGTTGGTGAACGTATAAATAACCTAATGACTTGGCTAATGGATTTAAATTATAGGGATGAAGCGCTGTTAGCCCCAGAGGGGCTTTTAACATGGGTACTTTGCTTAGAACGACGACTAAATATTGCAAAGTAAGGACTGGGAGCGCGAATGATGACCTACGATTAAAGCGATCATAAAATGAGTCTGAAAAAGCCAATGGGAGACGCGGAATGCAGTGTAAATCCTCCTGAGGCTTTATCGTCACCCATACATCCACACGCACATGCACACAATAGCCGGGATTTGAAGAGGCACCTTGCATCAACTCCTGCCAGTCGTCTTTAAGGCCAGGGACAAGACTGATTT
Source organism: Mesocestoides corti (assembly GCA_900604375.1). Taxonomy (NCBI): domain Eukaryota; kingdom Metazoa; phylum Platyhelminthes; class Cestoda; order Cyclophyllidea; family Mesocestoididae; genus Mesocestoides; species Mesocestoides corti. Next base: position 44,229 of record UXSR01000068.1, read on the forward strand.
GTAGAATCTCGGTAGCAGCGTAGTAGTTTCGTTCAGGTTCGAATCGGTTCCACCAATAGTGATGAAAGAAAATGTGTTTTATTTATAAAAGTCTCCTTCAGTCAAGTGTGAACGTCTACCGAATCCCATACTGCTCCAATCCCTGGACCCGGGCATCAACATAAAGGCTCCACACCAATAAAAGGCTGAGCATCCGTCGCCATTGGTTACTTGGCGTCTAGTCACGATGACAACAATAATTTAATTGCCCCGGCGTGGATGCGGGTCCCACATCGGAGCCTTCAACACACCTCGGCAGGACAAAGCAGCACATTAATATTCTCTTTCGCAAGCGTGGCTGTATTGTTCAGGTGTCAACTGCGCAGTAGTGTAGACGATTATATTCACGCATGAACTGCAAAAAAAATGAATTGATTAGTCAGAGGTATGTTTGACTGTAGATTTACGCTGCTAAATAATGTATGCTGGTCGATTTACCAAAACTAGTTTGTTAGGAGTTCTCAGGAACTTACACAAGCTTGGAACAGTTAATTTTGACTGACACCCTAGCGCTTCCCACATAAATTGCGGTTCTGTCTGTATTTTTGCAAACCGATTGAAGACTTTTGCACTTAAAAAATCCCAACATTTGTGCAACATTCGGAGTCAGAATGTTCACAGCAAACCAATTTCGAGAAAATCAATTTCGAATAAGGTGTTTGGTTCAATCATCTCATGTGGTCTTTGATACCTTTACACGCTCTGCCTAGTGGTTAGTGATTTAGGAACACAAATTTTAACCTATATTAAACCAAGTTTTAGTGGGTTTCAGACAGCACTTAATGGGTAAAATTTTTCAATACGTCCACTTGCTCGCAAAATCCGAACTTTAATTTAGCGAAATCGAATAGAGGTAGTGATTATTTAACAGCTGATCTGGGCACGAATTCTGCCTCTTGTGGTTGTGCGAATCCCACAACCAAGCTGGCTGCTAAGCTGAAATGGCACAAAAAACAATAGTCCATCACGCTACTTTTACTGAAGCAACAATAAATGAGAGGTAATCAGCCCGATTAATGGAGCTCACGGCGTTCCGTGGGTTCTCTGCTTTTAGGCCCTTCGCAGACCTATTGGATGCAACAGGTATTTGGCATTTACCATGTTAGTGTCGATTTATCCGTTGTTCTAAGTTAGTTTGCTCCCAAGACGAATAGTGCTCACGCGGAACATTGTTTAAATTAGCCAAAGCGGGCACTTGATAGACAATTAGTGCTTGCATCTATTTCACTACTAAGCCAAAATAAAAGGCCATTTGGAACATTCCACAACGTACAATTGTTATCCTAGACAATAAATATTGCGCCTATAAACAATGTAAACAGTAAAAATGCACAACAAATATGGACGCTTACTGCTAACGTTTGAATTGAATGGCGCTCCAGCGAAACCGATATGGTAAAACAATAGGTCATAACAAATGATACATTGTGCATGGGTGGTGTTCTCCTGAACAGAACGGAACACGAAACTCCTTTCCTCCGTTGACAGGCAAGCATGTCGGTTAATCCTCGATGAGTGGAACCTTGTGTGATTTGTGTCTTCTCTTTCCACCTCATTAACTGAGTTGTGGCCCAGCTGTAATCCCATTCAAATTAACTTTTCATGGCGGTGGATTCACTCACTCAATCCCTCCCCCCCTTTCTCCCCAAACTGATTAGATCAGGCGAGTGTCAATTTAAACTTGCATTTAGGGAACTGCTGGCTGCAGACCCCAATTGGAAGGGAAAGTTCTCATTCCGACGAAACAAATTTGGCGTTTGGGCGTTTGTGAAAAGAGAAGGCGACTTCAAATGACCTTTTGGGCACTTAAAAAGATGACCTCTCTTGCCATCTCTGAAAAACAACCTTTCTGAATTTCTTGGGATGCCTTTTGTATCTCGTCTGACTTTTTTATTTACGAATGAATCTCTCAATGCATTTTACTGATTTCCACAGTAGTTTATTCTTGTTGGCGCAATTTGCATCAAAACGAGCCACTTTCTCTGTAAATCGGGTCGGAAAGGAATGTGTGAATACAGAATTGATTCCACGATGGCAGCACAAAGTAAAACATTTTTGTGATAAGGACGATTTCTCTTGGTTAGTTGACGCCTTGCACCATCACGTTGAATAGCATTCTTTCGATAGAAGCCAGTCCAGCATTTCAGGTGGGTGGAGGCTTCTGATTGAACTCGACGCCATAATGTATTTGTTCCGCGATTACCCGAGTTCGAACCCCACAATCGTCAGAAGCTGTGCAAAACGACCACAAGTGGGCAAAATGGGGTAAGTCTTGAGCCCTCAACCTCCCTACAAATGAAGTAACTAGTAATGAGTTACGTTTAAGGAAACATATTTCAAATAACGTAAAAATTGTTTATTTTGGAAATGGAAGTGAGTGTTATCGGTACAGACCACACATTTTGTACACATGCATTCATTCTCCTTGTACCGTCAATCCGGCGTTTTCTGCGTCCTATAAAGCTTCCGTGCAACGTGCATTGGATTTCTCTTAATCCGAAATTCGTTTTTCTGTCAAGCCAAACACGGATGCCATTTCAACGTGTGTCAGAAATCTCGAACCTAGCCTAAGACCGCCTTACATTGCCTTTATTGCTTGCATGACTAATCACTTTTACATGGAATGCTAAAGGCGGCCTAGAGGCCTCCTAGACACAACCCAGACTTCGCAAGTATGCTTTATTTACATCCAAGCTGAAGCTTCTCCCGTCTTTACGTACTTTTTTTTCAAATACGCAACAGTCGTCTTGCAGGGATCAAAATACCAAACCAGGCGTTAAAAGAAGGACCGACAATTGTCGAGTCATTGAATTTAAACGTGTTTCTTTTAAACAAACTGGCGGGCTGGCGAGGGCAATTTTAAATAGCTATTTTCAACAAATGTCAAAGACAACTTATTTGTCATTATCGGGGGATGTCATTTTTGAGGTCATTTTGAGGGCTTTAATTAAATTGTTTTGATTCTCAGAACCAACTTTCAGTCCAGAATTTGGCCAGCATTAGCCCGATACGGCATTCAATTGTATTAGCGCTGTGCTTTCATGTGCACTAATTACCACACTTGTACGCTCTCATGGGGTACAGGGGATTAGCGTAATCCAACGCAATGTGGATGGAATGGATTCGCACGAGCGTGGAATGTTTTGTTTTACCGTAAAGAGTGTCACACGTGAAGAAGACAAGTCCATGTATTCACTCACTAGACGATGAAGAAATGTGTTAGAATATTGAGTGACTGGAAGTGTTGGAAGTGCGATTTTGTCGATTGCAGCTGGTTCAATCTGTTGGTGGACGATCGATGCCAGCATCTCCACAGGATGCAGCACCATCCCCATTGACAGAGTTGAAGAAACCGACATTTATGTTTCAGTTTCGCACAAATCTGTATTTGTTTTTTCAGTATCAACATGTGTGTCGTTCATACGAAAATCATAATTTGTTTTGTCATTTGAACATTTATGGTGTCTACCTTAAAAAAGGCAACACGCATAAGATAAAACACCGGATTTGCAATACAGTTCAAATAGCATCAAGTCACTAATCGGATTGCCTGATTAAAGAAACCAATACGCTGTCAAGAGTACTTCTAATTTAAAAGTTACAGAAAGTGCAATTATTAAATTTTCCAAAACTTTGGCGTTAATTTACGTTTTACCCTAAACTGAACTTCACCGAGTTAGAAGCAACCTAGTCCTAATTTGTGGCACTGCAATAATGCATCGCTAAGACCAGCATTTCTCTTTGAGCGACAACTTTACTTCATGAATCACTGTTAATTATATGGATTTATGTGTCGGGCAAAAGGAGGAATTTTGTAAATTTTTATTGAAGTTACCTGCCGATTTTTCGGGGAGAGAACCAAAGTTAGCATTAAGTTCATTATTTTTAGAGAAATACACAGGAAAGGCAAACAGTGGTTTTAAATGGAAATCAGAAAGTAAATATCGGAAAACCATCAGTTGAGGCTTTCCGATTATATCTGATTTTGTTTGATGTATAAAAATGATTCTGTGAAGACATGTTTTATTTTGGCAGAATTTGTAACTTGCAACCAAAGCGTTATTATCCCTATTGTGGGACTACTTGAAACTGCAGATTTATTGCTGTCATAAAATCCCACTGAGTCTGCTCCCAGCAAGGACAGCCCAGGTGGCTCAATAAAGTTTTGTGTTGACAAATGCCGTGCTCAAATGATTCAGCTGCATTGCCACTACCTGATCGGAAGATCGTTTCCTGGGTACCTCATTCATTCAAACCTAATCACCTGACAGGCCCTCAAAGTCTGCGGTTAGTGGGATCCCACAGATCTGAGAAAGACTTTGATGAACCAATGAAGCTTTGGTAAATCTGACTGAGTAAACAAGCGCTATTTTTAACCTGGTGGACAGGAGCTCTCAAATTACCCTGCTGATTTTTTTATTATGTTAACTTACGAAAATTTTCATGAGACCAACATCAATCGATACATTGCGATTGATGCTGGTCTCACGGCCATAGCAGTGTGACTGAAGAATGAGGCCAAGTTTGACGACAGGTTCTGCTGTTTATTGTGTTAATGGGAAGGTGATAGATTAACATGACAAAGAGTGGGTTTAAATGGCAACTCTTGCCACTCTATTTCTCCTCGTACTTCAATACGTGAACTGAGTTCTAGAAAGCTGATTGGGTTCACATTCGCAAAGGGTCAGGTGCTTATTGCTCTGAAGTTATTATACTTTATTTATTGTCCCAGAAATTGATCGAGGCGATGTAGTTTCACAGAGGGGCTATCAGGTCAAATCATCGTTTTCGAGAGACACTTATGGGGGTAGGCTGTCGCCGAAAATGGATGAAGACGAGTGGGCATTGTAGAAGGTTTGGTCGTCATTGAGACAATGTGCTATTGGTGGCACAACACTTCCTTTCTGGATGATCAGGAACGAGACAGGAATAGGTTGAGAACCCATATGAGTCGAGTTTCATGAAGAGCTGGATTGCAGTCAAGCCGTGAACCAAGGTGCTGATACGTTTGATTGACGATAGCGACTTTTACTTACTGTCGGGAATTTAAAAAAGCTGCTCATGAATCGAGGTAAGATTAAAGAATTCCTGCTGGTCAAAGTATTGCGCGTGGTTTATTACATCCAGGACATATTGGAGTCCACTTGAATGAATTAAGGTATGTATCAGGCAAGAGTTGAAAGACGAGGACAGATTGAGCCAGGCAAGTTAGTCGTGCCATAATCTTATGAGAAGCGCCTACTCATCGAGTGTAGACCAAACTGAAATCTCATTTTTCCAGGGAACCGTAACGCTGAGTTCGTGCCAGAGGATTGCCGTCGACCAGCTCATAGAAAGAAGAATGTGCTCAATTTGCGATCACATCCACACCGGAGCACCTGTATAATTACTGCCAACGCGGCCAGTTCTCTTCACTAACGCAATGCCCTGCCACACCTTCGTCAGCTTCGGCCCTCTTAGTCTACTCTAAGTACATGGAGCCGGCCCGGGCCACACATTCTGGCTCCTTAACAAAAGGCGGGCCATCACACCGAGAAACTCTTGTATCATCGTTGATTCGGCTTGATCTGAAACCATGAAGCCAGTGAATAGCAGGAAAGAGTCGACGAAGGCTCAATTATGGACCGTTTTAATGTGAGAGAGAGTGGTAGTTTCCCAAGACGAGATGTTAGTTCAAATAGGAAAGCCTGAGATTCAATGACTGCGCGAATGTCACTACGTGAAGTGGGTTCAAGATTGTCGATTAAATTTACGTTGGCTCATGGCTGGTATGAGCACTTGTGAGCGATCTTGAACAAGTCTCGCATGGATACGGTGGTCGCCAACGCATTTTTTCCTGTACACTGTTAAGGATTTCCATCCAAAAGTCGGGTTTCAAGGCAACCACACTCTAGTTTAAAAAAGCCTATTTTAAAATATCGCCAAATCTGGCGCATTTGAGCTAAAAGTTACGCGACGAAAAATTTGTGGCGGGCTATGCCACAAAACACACATTATTCTCAAAGGTCCATAACAGAGATTTTGTCTGGAGCTGGTTTCAAAGTCCACTAATATGACCTTTTTCGCACAGTAAAAACTTCCTTTAAATAAATCGGAATGGTCCGAAAACCCTTTTGCAAATGTCAGCCTCTTGAATTGTTGCATTTAGAAACAAGAGAGTTTGCGGACCAACTCCAGATTAACCGCTATTGAATTCAGGTATTGTCTGTTGATCGTGGTTATGAAAATGTTTTTATGAGCCAATGGGAGCCAAACGCATCCGCCAATCATTTGGTTGCATCTAATTGCGATCATATCTGGGTAAGTTGTGTCATTTATTACAGTTGTTGTCTACTATGTAAAAAATGAATATGTACCACCTATGCGAGACCACATTTATGAAAACCAAATCCCTATCCCAATCGAGGTGACCTTACAATCTCACCAGGAAGTAAAAAATACTGTTTATATAATTTTCTGGGATCTCTAGTCTGTAGAAATGATAATGTGGTCCATTTTATTTACTCAAACCCTGGCAGGAAGTTTGAACAATCAGAAAATTTGGATCTTTTAAATTAATTTTTGTGAGAAGAATTGTGCTAGTCGTTGCATGATTGTACTCGCCAGTGTTAACATCTAACAACAAGTCAATTTAGGCTAAATTTAGCATTTTGGATATATTCAGCGGGACTTACCGTGGGAATGTGGATTAGCACAGCGTCATGTAGTCAGTGACGTTTGTACATCGGCTAGTAGACTACAAGAGGCCAGAACTACGGAACATCCTTAGTCATTCAAAACCCTATTCGCTGGTCGATTCAACGATTAAAGGTCGTTGGAGTTAAAATATGCGTGTCCCTTTCCTCCAAGACTGGCCTAATGCCAGCGTGCAATTTCGGCTTAAATCTAATTCATTGTGAATTTTCAAGAATTCAAAGCCACCACAATGACCGCTTGTTACCATCGGACCTTTTGAAAGCAAGAATAATTCGAACCAGAAACCTCTTCCTATCAGAAGTAGATCAAATTTTCGAAAGTGCTAAATTTTACACATTTTCTACCAGGGCACTTGAGAAGGCATATCATGGGCAGGAGTTTGAGTCACTGGTGTCAGATCCGTCTACGTGTCCCTGGTAGGACTATCTGAAGCCCCATTGCTTTGACTTTAAGCGACTGTGGTCATCAGAATTCAATAGAATCTTAGCTGTGGGTTCTTGCTTGATATGGTCGAAAGGCTTTCTTTAGCTTTTGGTCAAACTAACGCCAAGATGAAGGTGTTTGCGTGGATTCATTTGATCCACAATGAATCGCCACTTGTTAATTGGTGGATGCCGTCAACGATTTGTAAAACTACGACTAACGTTTGCACGTGGAGCTGATGGAGTCAAATTTGCACCTGCTGGTACTTCACAGTTGGGCAAGCATTTCACCCCATTAAATCCCACTTAGCACTTTCATCTATTCGGACCACCAAAAGATCTAGTTACAGATAAACCACTCAAATCAAATCTAACTGGTGACATTTTAAACCAGATTAAACTTGTGCTAGGTTAATGCTGCAGTCAGTGATGACCATCCGCCTCTAATGTCTCTCTTTTAAGACTATTGTTGTGAAACTTTATTTTAGGTACAGTACCAAACGCCTCGAGGAAGAAAAAGCGCAGTCAAAAGGTGTCGCGTTGACCTTTTCGCTCTTTCCATAACTCTTCACTAAGATTTAAAAAGAAATGTCCAATCAGAAGCTTGACCTTGTAATATTGACGCATGATCATGCAGTGGGCTTTTGTCTCTTCTCTTACGTGACGAGCGATAAAGAGCAGTCAGTGATGAAAAATAGTTTTGGAGAAGTGCCAAGTTGTAATGCTAAACATAACTTGTTCACCGGGCCGATACACGTTATGTTTTGTCCAAAAGCACTTCAGAATTTTAATCCACAAATCCAAAACAGAGTTGAGCCAATTTCAGGCATCGCATGACTTCCTCCAATGGGGTACAAGAGTGGCCCAATAAAACTGTGGGAAGTTTGGGAACGAGAAAGCAGCTGTGATAGCGAGCGAATACAGTTTCTAAAATGATTTTCTGAGCAGGAAGTCTACCACCATATGTCCTTGAAACCACCAGACTGCCCACGACATCCTCGATTCTTGGGTACATCCTGGTGCAGGTCCTGCTAGTCTAAATATCGAAGGCTTTTCAATAAGTCTTAGATGAAGCGTTGTTGATGACATCTGGAACCTAAAACTTTACCGGGATTCTCAGCACGCACGTTGACCTACAGGCTAAACTCACTGATGTGAAGCGACGTGTAACGTTGTGTGCATGACTATAGGCCAATAAGCAGCCTCAAATCCATTCTCTTGTGGGCTCTTCACCCCTAGTTGAAGTGCGTTTAGCATGAAGGTTTCCATAATGTGCTATTACACTGGGTGCTTGATATCTGCCCAATTGATTGTCCCCTCCTTGATAAATGATAAACAATGACCCTCATTATAGGTGCGGTGCGTGTCACGAGAACAAGCCAGGTCTCCCTCTTTGTTCAGGGTGATTGCTTGACTCTTCACGTACTTTAGCAACAAATGCAGGATTCCTGAAGGTCCCTATAGCCACTACGCCGATGAAACCTTTGACACACTTCCTTTCCCATCGTCAGCATCATGCAGATTAGAAACCAGGGTTGAGACCGTGTCACGAATTCACTCATGGGGAGCACATTATGGCTTTACTAAGGGTTGACCTTGAAAGGGGAAAACATGGTTAACTTCCGACCTTGCTCGATTGCTTTTTCCCTGCATGGCACAGGACGTGTCACCAGGACGACTTAGATGCCTAACACCTCTCACACTGTAACGATGAACCCAGCTGTTTCTGGAATGGGTCTCTTGTGATAGTATCAGATTTTCTTCATTTCCCTTGAAACCTCTGTCCACGATGAAATGACAATCATCCACTGGATATTGACTTTCGTAAAGCTAATGTATCAGGGGATCCACAAATTTGTAAATGGTGGCTGTATCAGGATCTCTTGTCTGCATCAGAACAGCTGCAACACTTAGAGGGGCTAATTATGGATTAATTAATTGGTCCTCTGGTAGAGCCCACCGCTCATGGATAGCTTAAATATACAAGTTTCAGCGAACCAGTGATGCGGATGCTGGAGCAGGCCTGGCGTTAAAATTTTCAATGATTACAAGCGTCTTCAGCATCAACTCGGCAAATATAATTAGACTCTAATAGAAGCTTCCCTTTTCCGATTTTCGTGGTTAATTACTATTTTTTAACCACCGAAACTGCACACCTAAGGCACTGATAACACCGAACACATGTCCCATTCTTGATTTCCAAGACTGTGCATTTTAAATGTAACACATTGACATTCCTAAGACTGCTAAATTTAGCACGTTCACCCTCGAGCCCAAGTCGATTATCGAAGGCGACTTTGGGGAAAAACATTACACACAGTGGGCAGGAAGTAGCAGTCATGTATATTTCTTGATAGTGAGCATTCGTTCGAAGTGATTCACTGTAAGGACCTAGGAGTTTAAGGCGTGCACATTTTAGTATCATTGTCTGTTGAAACACTATTACTGTAACTCACCTCCACCACTTTCTAAGTTTAGATAACCACTTTCATTGCAATGCCACCGAAATAAATGAGCTGTAGGCTGTCAGGCGGTTGTGGGCAACGTGGACACAGCTCTTTCCTACAAACCCAAACCGACCACGATTTCTAATGGTTTGCACAGTTGAACACTTAAAGTGTACAAGGGATTACTGTACATCTAAAAGCAGTCGCTGAACGTGATTTGGCAGGCACATTGGCACGAGGAAAGAGTATGCGAGATTTCGCACAATAGAGAACATCGTTTTCGATAGTTCCTGGGAATTCAGTCATAGGAGCGTTTGAAGTATACGATTGTAATGCTGAAGGCAATCGATACCATGGATTTAAGACGTTGAGACAATTGCCTTGTTCCACGGTCGTAGACCAAAACAAGGAAGAAGCAAACGGAAGTAGAACAAATTAAACAACTCTTTGATTACTTAAATAGGGCTATTAGGCACCTTGAAACAGAGTTGCGCCTAAATGAACATTGGCACATTTAGTACATGCGGATCTTCCGAATGGAAGTTAGAGGTGTTGACTGAGTGCCTTGCATTGGACTGACTTGGCGTCCATGTATGGAGCAACCACGTAGTCTGAGGTTATCGTTTGCGTTTCCGTGGCATTCGCACCATCCGAGTCACCCAAACAGGACGTTGAGGTGACTCATTGGGGGCGGCCAATGCCCTATTTGGCCCCTACGCGCCGAATTCATTCAAATCGGGCACCAAGATGGAGCTGCACATAGTTATGAATTTCGTTTTGGCAAAGCGCTTTAGGTTAGCATCAAATGGGACGAAAAGTCGTTGGCGCCGCTATCCCGGAATGGCTTGAATGGTGTCAGTAGTGGACATGACATGGCCTTCTATCCCTCGCCATGGAAACTGACTGTTTGTGTAGAGTGGACACTACACAGCCACTGTTATTGCAATTTAATGACACTCCGGAAACTTTTGAGACAAAGGGGAACTTGCTGAGAGTCACGTGAACCCTAGGTAGTTAAGTGCGTTGGTGTACCTACTCTGCCTGAATGTTCACAGGAAATAACGGAAACTTGAAGGACAGTCAGAAACCAGCACGACAAATTCCAAGAACCGATGGCGAATTTAAAAGTTGGTTGTTGAGGTTTTCGTGGTAGTTTCCACCATCAACTCGATTCAGCTCGCCCACCATTACGCTTGGGAGTGGTTGCGTCAAGAACCCAACCGCAGAGCTCGTAAACGACCTTACACATTGTCATAATGTTGGAAAAAGTCGGAACACCAATTGTTTATCTTAACGACAGCTACAAATTATGTCACTAGTAAGCCATGGCCGACAGCGCAAACACACGTTTTGCCAGACATCACATCAAAGTTTGTGATCAGTTCAGAGGTCGCGGCACATCGGACGGATATCCAGGAGTTTTCCAACGTTTATCCAAAGAAATCTGGTACAAATCTACTTTGGTAACCTAACAAACAGCCCTACCAATAGACCAACTGTCGGTTCAAGGTGACCGCCTGCAAACACGCATTAAAAGGCACGATACATCAAGCCTTTACGGAGCAATAGCAAGGTTGAATTCATGAGGGTTTCTGTGTGCCTCCAGCTGGGATTTGCCCTGACTGTTTTAAGAACATTTTTAACCAGCATGGCATAACAGCCAAGCAAAAATGGGTCAGGCTCTCGGAAACAAGCAAGGTACGCGCAACCTGCTGGCCCTAGAAATGCGGATGCGCTTGATGACTCACCCCTCGAAAAAATCGCCATTTTACGCAAACTGCGTCGTAAACATTGACTGAGGCCGCAGTGCACACGTGTCTCTTCGGGATACTTGCACCGGAACAAATTTAGGCTGCCTTGATACCATGGTTTGCTGACGTTCGAGTATAACTGGAAAGTGCCACGTGGATACAGCTTTGATACTTACACGTGCAGTTACTCATCCGCGTGGCGCAAACACAGATGGATCTGTCTGATACTGAGTTCACGCGTAGAACACGCAACGACCAAACTCAATCATGCTCACGTACAAAAAACCATGTCAAGGAAGCCTAAAGTGGTCGGACCATTACCGGTTTCTCGCATCTTGGGCTTAGAGCTTTGCCTGATTCCTCTTGTATGACGCATGCACAGCAAAACAAGCATGACCACAGAGGCAAAGCTGTTTCATGCTGCTACTCAATCTCAGCTCATTAAAACACAGAAAAAAGCGACGCCTAGGCTTTGATTTACAGCCAGTTCTTGGCTAAGTCCACAAATAAAGCCAAATACATTGTAGATTCAGTAAAACGATGGCAAATGCCCCACCAGGAGTCAGTTTTTCAGCTACGGTTTCGGTATATATTCAGTAGGAGTTAAGACCCTCTTCATGGTCACAGCATGCGAATGACAACGGAACAAAGTCACGAAAACTGCCGTTCTCCCTCAAGTACTTTTCCCACATACTGCAATCTCAGTTTAAATTATTCACATCTTGAAAGTAAACCACTTGAATTCGATTGACAAGTAAGATGTGGCCGACAGGGAAAAGGCGGAGTCTAGCCAATCGGAAAAAAGGATTTATTCATAGAGCTCCATGTCTGACAACGTTGACGGTTAGAAGCACTCATCGTAAAGGGCAAACTGACCGAAACAATACTGAATCTATCCCATACCTGATTTCCAATTTTATTTTCATTCATTAAGAGGCGGCGTAGATAATACATCAGAACGCCCTGAACAAACACCCAATGGCATTACGGCAGCTGCCAATAGAAACGTGACCTACCAGCTCGTTGCTACGTTAGCAAGTGCATTTACTGTTACCAGTTAAACAAGTAACGCCACAATTGCAACTAAAACAAGGCCAAATTAAAGTCTTTCAGCAGAACGCTTTTCGTGTTTACCAATATATTGCGTGAGTACACGGTGGATAGTAACAGGCACGAAATAAAAGGCCAGGCAGATCACGGGATTTTCAAATGCGGATCGATGGCGACGATCCGAGAGCGAAAAAATGCAGTAGCACTACCGCCACAGAAGAAAACACCTACGTGAAAGGTCGGTAAAGGGTGGGAGGCGGGAGGAGGGGCCTTACTTGAGTGCTAGGGGATTAGCTTTTCCTTCGGTTGTTCAGTTGTTAAATAAGCACAACTAGGAGCGCTGCAGTTCCACTGTTGAGAAATAAAAGGGCCTAGGGCCAATGTCTTTGACCGCTTCCCTAGGGTGAGGCAGCACACAGCAAAACAGGTAAAAGCACAACTGGTAGATTTAGAGGCGCTCTATCGCGAAGGAAATTGTTAGAAATATGCGCATTGAAGTACTTGGAGATACGTTACTGAACTGAGGCAGTGGCAAATGAAAAAAAGCAGCGACATCTTGGACTGCGATGTTTGCGTAGAGGGTGTTGCTGGGTCAAAGTGGGACAAAGACTCGCATCCAGGTGGCTTAGCGACCGCAGTCGGAGCACATGATCTGGTCTTCATTGGTCAGGAAGCCCCGGCCTACGAGGTTACAGCTGCACTTGCTGCACGTGAAGCACTCCGAATGCCAATGACGATCCTCAAACGAAATAAACTTGCAGCCACCGAAACCTGTTTAAAGGGGAAAAGGAGAAGCCTCGTATCGAAAGCGACTCAAAGCACTTGACGTAAAATCAACGCGTTTAAAAAGACGATTTCGAAACGTGGTTTTATTCTGAGCTTCAAGATCAATGAAGTTCTCAGAACGAACACGCATGTCCTTGAAAAACGACACAGAGGTAGTAGATAACGATTGACTAGTAAATAAATCGATGTAAAATCAATAACCGGAACCCGAAAGTGTAAGGAACTAACTGTTCGACTAAGTGTCACCTGTAGTCCCGGATTTTCAATACCGAAATATACAAATCTTTATGCGTGCTGATCGCTGCCCATGCTTTTGATTTACTGATCAATCCCTTTTATGGCCTTTTATAATTCCTAAGTATCCCCTTTTACGAGTGCTCCATTTGGAGCCTGGATTGTGACATCGCATTTGGTTGTTTACTCATTATTCGTTGTACGTCTACGTGTATTGAACCACGCATTCACTTATATGCACAGAACTGAAATAGAAGCGTTTTGACTACCTTTGACATCTCGGAACCGTCATCTAGTAAACTAAGAAAAGTTTATACCTCGCCTTTGAATATGTTTGAACTGCGCATGGCGACAGGGTGCGATTTAGTGACATTAGATCCGAGGAGTGGAGACCAAACCGCCGTAAATTAGGCACTAATTCAATTACACTAATAACTGACCGAATAGTTCGTCAAAAGATCAACTTTACAACCGTGCAATCAACAGCTTAAATTGCTTTGCACGTTGGTGCCGGAGTTGCACAACTGAGATCAACAAAACACATGACCGCTATTAGAAGCGGTAGGATGAAAAATGAGTCCAGACGCATAATCTTGCAACGCACAAACGACTGATAAGGAAGGAGGACTCACCGGTGATTGGTTTGGAGCATTTGGTACACTTCTTGGCGAAAAGCTCCCCGTAGCAATCAGCGCAATAAGGCTGTTCATCCTTGGAGGTGAACTTGAGTCCAGCAAGTTGTTTGCCACAACTTGTGCATGTGAAACACTCCTTGTGCCAAGGGTTTGCCTTGTAAGTTACGCCACCACGACGAATAACTTCCGAGCACTTGGTGCAACGCTGCGCGTAATTGGCTTCGTAGCAGGGCACACAGACGACCTGGTTCTCGCGAGGGATGAAGCTCTTGGCGCCAATGGGCTTTTTGCACACAACACAGACGAAGCAGTCCTCGTGCCACTGCTGGCCTCGGTACTCGTACTTGCGCATGCCTGCCTTGAAGACGCCCTGGCAACCATCACAGCGTGCGGCAAAACGGTCATCGTGGCAATCAGAACAGTATAGTTGGTCTTCCTTTGTGGCGAAGGGGCGATCAGCGAGAGAGGCGTCACAAACTGAGCACTTGAAGCACTTTTCGTGCCAGTGACGCTCCTTGAAGGAGAGGTCCTGAAAACGGAAGAAAACACAGAGACATAGGATGTGCAATGACAGTGGAAATGACAAAGGCCAGGCTCGACTCAACCTAAACTCGTGCACACAATTGAGTCAGGAAGGGCAATACTTGGTTGTATAACCAACGCAAACAACAGAGACCGTGCTTCAATTTGGGATCACTCTAACACGCACGCACACACACACGACAACTAGCAGAGTAGCCGGGAAAAGGGGCGGAGCATGAACTAGGGGAGCAACTCACGGAGGGCTTTGCCGGAGCCAAGGCTAGGTGTTTCTACAGGGGGCCAAAACGAAGGCACGATCCAGGAACTTGCTTGGACTGCTTGGCTTGCACCAAAAACAAGTCAAAAGAAGCACCTACAAACATGTATGCACGGCAAAAGTGCATACAAACGCGTTTATGCCTGTTTCTTCGAATTACAGTAATTGGCTGCGTTTGGGTGTCGGGCGAAGTAGGCTTGAGTTACTCCCAGAGGTCACGCGAACCCCTTCCTTATATTTAAAACGTCCGTGCACCAGATTGCCCTTAAGTAGTGATATTTTGACCGACATAGTCAGAATATTCGGACGCAATCGTCTTGTATAATGTTTTTCTAGTCGGCACACGAACTGAGGGAAAAATAGGATCCAAGTGGAGGATGCTCTTCGTGACTCGGTTGTTATGGACAACATATGAGGCGACGACGACGGCGCACATGTGCTTTCCGCGTCATCGCACAGGAGTGCCTGTGGACGACTGAACAGGCTAGACGCAAGCAACACAATGGGAGAAGATGAACGGGACTCACCGGAGAGGACTGGGAAAACAGATGAAGATTTTATACGCACCATATTGATCGATGCCAAGCAATGCATTCGCAGATTAAATGATAGGCAAGAGGCGAGGAAGAACTCAAAGGGGATATTAGGTCTATTGAATTTACCAATAATTATGGCTGTACCAAGGCAACACATGTGCACCAACCCACTCACCTTGGAGTCGCAGCCAATCTTTTCCTTGCACTGCTCACATGTGTTGGCGAATTTAGCCTCGTAGCAGGCCAGGCAATGCGGCTCCTCATCTCGGAGGATGTAGCGCTGGCCGGTTAGGGAGGCGTCACAGCTGCAGCAGGCGAAGTGACTCGTGTGGTGCTCCTGATCCATAGCGCGGGTATACTCTTCTGAGAAAATAAGCTAGAAAGAAGGAGAAAGGCAGTGAGCCTGACTTTATTGCTTTAAGCCCGTGAGCAAGAAGTCTACACTTAATAATAGATTATCATTCTGACGAAAAACATGCAGTTACAATACCGAGTAGATAACGCGGCCTTAAAAACAGCACCCATTTCGTCAATAACTTCTGCGACAGATAGCGGGTTCTTGAACAGGCACACAAGTATGGGGAAACCGAGCTAACATCAGTCAGAAATGGCAGTGTTATATGGGCTGGTACACGCGGCCGTTTGCCGACAATGCCACAACACACCAGAAGCGATACACTAGCGCTTGCCTTTAATTGGGATGTTGACAATCTGCTAAATGTAGAATGCCTATAGAGCCACTGCAATGCAAACAGGTGTCAACATGAATAGAATATAAGGTGATGAAGTGTCGGAGAGGATTTTTGCCGTCAGGTCGACAAGCCCCTCGAAAGCGAGATAAGTAAACTTGTGGTAAAATCAGCCAATCGACTTACATCAAACGTCTAGCAATTCCAAATGCACGGCTGCATCTACCCATTATTAAAAAAATAAATTGCTTGATATCGCGTAAACAATCTCTGATGAGCGTGGTTCTCATAGTAGTAGCCTAAACTGCACATAAACAAGATGGGTAAGCAAGAAATGAGACGACACGTGCGCAGTAAGTAGCCGCGGATTTTCAGAGTCAACGTCTCATGTAATTTTAAAGTGTGACCGTCTGCTAAGAGCGAGGGTAAAACTTGTGCAGCTGCGGTTAAAGCATTTGCACAGAGGACTGGTAAGGCATGCTAATACTAGCTTACGTGGTACAGGTGAAAAGTTGCAAGATTATTCACGAGCACAATTAACGTCAACGGATGGAGGAAGCGAGAATGGAGAACGTGAATATCCTCGCACAAACGCACGTCTATGCAAAGTCACTGAGGTGGAAGCAGCAGTAGCGGCAGAAGACGGAACGCACACGCACGAAGACGCTTCCTAATGGGCAAATTGGTTTGTCCAATCACGGGGACCGGCACGGTGGGCAGCAGAAATCAATGGAAAAACTTGCGCAGTGTCGGGACCGTCGGCTAAACTCGCAATGACGCATCCAAAATAGGCACACAACGCACGCGCGCACGCACGCGACCGTCCCTACACGTGCGGTCACTGTGATTGGTCCGCCAGGTGAATACTAGTCATGCGCCTTGGCAGCCAGTAGTAACATGGCGCGAGGACAGCCAATGAGAAGAGGCTGCGATAGGAGCGTGCACACCTACTACTTAATTGCCGCGTGTGCAGAATGATGCAAAACAAAAGTTTCAGGTAGGCTGGGGTTGCGCTTCGCTACGCACTTGTTACGCGTCGAAATAGATTTTGCTAGTTCCTAGGCGCATAAAAGCGTGAGAATTGCAGGGACAAGGTGAAATCAACAGATGAGCGCATGGTTTTACAAAAAAGGCCTTCCGATGCCATGGAAACATGGAGCCACATTTACACGTCATTCAGCTAAACATCTTTCGAGACCAGGTAGACCTTGAAAGGTGGTAAAAAGGAACAATCTGTGGCGTAAATCGAAGGGATGCGCAGATGATTACCCGACGAGAAATAGGTTTCGGAAAACTAGAAAAGCAAACTCTGACGCGAAGTGTATCTTGCGACGGGAAAGATGGCGACAATGAAAGTCGTTTGATGTCACGAGACTACAGAAAGAGAGATTGGCCGAAATTGACTGTGGTCAAAACGGGGCGAGTCAGCACTGCCTCGTACCTAGAAGGGTCTTTTACTGCGACCGCATACCTAAATGCAAGCACTTTCAACAACTAAAAAATCGGCGAGTGGAAGAAATTTGACCAAATTTGGCCAAGAAAAGGGGCTCCATGTTCCAATGGCTAAGCACAAGGCAATAACTTTTTGGCAGGCACTCAGCAACAATGTAGCAATGATACATTCAGCACGTACTTCTGATCCTAGATGCAAAAATTTAGCGCATTTTTCATCATACGGGAGGAATACAGAGCTTACCACGAAGTCCAGCAAATCTGTGACGAAAATGTTAACGTGAGTACAAAACTTACCTGCTAAGACCATGACGAAAGCATTATAAAACATTAAATAGTAGTAATTCGATTAATACATTTGAATTACTTACATGATCACAAGTAGCGCACCGTGGTCGGATCATCTGGCCGTAGTGACGGAGGCAATATGGCTTGCCGTTAAGCCAACCGTAGGCAAAGTCAACAAGGTGGTCTGAACAATTAGAACACCGGAAACAACGCGGATGCCAGGCGGGTATTTGGTCGCTATCAACGGCATCTGTTAGACGGTGTTCGGCGCGGACACGGACACAGAAATCGCGGTAGCCAATATTCTCAGAGCACTCTGTGCAGGTCTACAACACGGTTAAGAAAGGTGCTGCTATTAGATAATTAGTAGCACTTATTTAGGAATAACCCACAAAGCAAAATGGTGCGAGCCAGGTGTGGGTGATGATCAGGCCGAAAAACCTAGCAGAGTTGAATCAATAGTGAAACTGCTGGAAAAAATTGGAAGCAACCGAGGTCAAACACCGAAATTAGCAAATTAAGACAAGCGGCGGATAAATTAAAAAGATTCAACTGGCCTGACCGCACATACAGAGAAATAAATGACTGGAATAAATGTGCAGTAAAATTGTGGTAGAGCTACGGCAGTTAAGCATATGCTGCAAGTATACCTGGCTATAGATGAACTCGAGACCCAGAAAATAGGCATGGGTTTAGATAATGGTTATGAATTGCATGGTTCACTGAATTTCGACGCTTGGACAGAGTCTAAAGTAAAAAACATTTACCTAATGAGTAAGACACAACCAGCACAGGTTAACGAAGTCCAGCTTTGACAAAAATGATTTTGTGCAAGGATAAGTAAAGCTAAGGGAGCGACTGTAACAAAATTAAAAGAAAGCAAGGCTCACGATGCCGCTTTTGTCTGCAACGCGTTCAACTCGGCCTAAACCGAAATCGCGGCGGTTACGAGAGTTCTGAAATCTCGTGGCCTCACGGACTTCGCCGTCAAGGTTAGTGGGGGCACCGGAAGCAGGAAGGTTAAGTTTTGAGGTTTTGAGAGAAACAGCAGGCTCACGGTCCTGTGGGGGGATCTGACGACGAATGCGTTTTAGACGAGCTTCTGCATTGGTCTTCCCACGGGGAACCTCAGTTGAAGGAAGACTAGCGAGGAAAGCGTCAATCTAGAAGCAGTGAAAGGGTTCATGCAGGTTAAGCATGATGGCGAGACGCCGGTAGTAGCTTGCGCGGACCATTGGGTGTGGCACGCGTGCTGACAATTTATGTGAAAACAGAGATATGACAACTAAGATGTGCCATCATGATTGCACAATGCAAAAATTTTGTGCAGGTACTAGATTTTCGGAGAATCACTGTAGATGTAGAGAACTGAAGTTTTTTTACGTATAATAAAGGTTAACGTTGCAAAAAAGTGTTCTTTGTTATATTGGGCGAATATTAAAGAACCGGCAAAAAGGATAGACAGCCTAGCCGGAAAATCAATAACAAAAGCAAAGTTAGACGAGAACGTAGGGTTAAAAGGGTCTACTTGCAAAGTAGCTGGGATATATCGAGTCACAAAAAAATAACTGCGAGGGTTGCGACAATGTTATACATGGTGCATGTTTTGAGGGTTGCAGTTTACTTTGTACAAGAAATCAAATTCTGAGACACTGAAATAAGTAGTCTCAATTAATTTCATTAGCGTGATGAGCTGAAAGACACGTTTGACAAGCTTTGCACCAAGGCAAATAATCCCAGCAGATCTGTTTGCTTAATTTGACGACATGATCGGTTCTCAACTAAATAAAATTGTGTTAAATTAATAGCCTACTACTTCAAAATAAACAAGACCCTCTCAAAATATTTACGTTCAAAAACCCAATGCAATGCCGACATTGAGAGTTATCAACGATTTTACCCCAACACATGTAAAACATCACCCATGCAAGGAATAAAATAGCTGGGGGCACAATTCCTGGATAACAGTAGGTGAAATCACGTTGAAGAAATACACATATCTGCATTTAAGCACGCAAAAGCCATCACACAAGCCTTCTACCTACGACAAGTATTAATCGCCTATTTTGTACAAAAAATGGCATTCCAACAAAAACTTAGAAATACCTGATAACAAAGTTAATCAATGAAAATTAAATTACGTCTGTTGGAAGAACGCCGATTGGGAGCCAAGTCAGCCCATTCTCCTTTGCAGTAATTTGGGCTGTGTTATAGGCACTGAGCAAATTTGCATCAGCTAGTTGTAGATCGGCTACAAATGTGTCCTTCGATGAATCAGTAACATCGTGCTTGTCATAAAAACAGTGGCAGTTGGTACATGTAGCTCTAAGTAAAAGTTAAAATGCAAGAACCATGACATTACCTCCACGAATGAAGCTTAAATCCAGGACACTCAGATGCACATGTCAAACAGGCGCTCCCAACATCCTGCTGAAGGGCCATTTATGCGACTAAATAGAATCTTAGAGCAGACAAACGTAGGCACAGGGAGCGACGGGTTGACAAGCGTTTAAACACAACGAAACGGTATCCAGATTAAAGACCCAGATGCGAATAAACAAATGCTGCATTATTAAATGTAAAATATTTTGAATCTACGATAAGTTATCGCTCATATTCATCACTAAATTTTAAGCTCAAAATAGTCTTAAAAATAAAAAAATTAAATCTTTTTCTTTCTACAAATCCCAAAGGGAATAAGTTCAAGTTCTATTGAATGCTATTTTGACAATTATTAAAGGTTAATAGCTCCTGTAATACAAACTTACGTCAAAAAAACTAAGCAAAAGTTCTACAAGAAAACTGGTAATTCGCTATTGAACACTAGATAAGAAAACATCGGATTACTTGTGTGATTTTCAGACATGTTTTTGCGTTCATTGAAATGTTATCACAAACACTTAAGAGAACCTAATAACCTTTTCCATAGTAAACCAATAGGTTATGGAGATTCCCTGTAACAAGCTTAAAAATTCAAATTAATTTTTTTCGACTAATTGTTATTAAAATGCTTTGTTTTCTTTGAAAACTCTATTAAGGGCTGTAAAAACGCATTTTTCAAACAATTTAACAAGATTGGCTTAAGAATAAATTAGGTTGGCGTCAGCGCATGTTTCTGAAATTGCTCTATGGAACGATTACGATACGCTAAAAGAACGGATATCCTGAAGTGCAGCAAGTATACACTTGACCAAACACTGCAGTTATTTTTTGCGATGCTGATCCTGAAACTTAGATTATGCTTACATATACCCCTGACGTAGTCATGACAACAAGGCGAAAAAAATTCCTTGCATTTTTAGTTGCCTCAAATTCATAATAAATTAAAGGATTATTGAGGTAATTTTTAAGTCTGTGCTATCGAGTTCCAAGTCTATTTTTGATTCATTTTGCCAAGGAAAAGGCACCAAAATATTGGTTTTACAAACTGAAGCATGAGTTTGGCTTCGAAGAAATCCTCGCAATTTTTCCTTTCAAAATAGGAACAGCCATAAACTGAATAACTTAAAAAAAATACAAACCTTTTTTTTTATAAAAGCGATTTACAATGAGATGAAGCAACATCCATTTGCTACGCAAAGTAGTCTTGCTACCCCTCGCTCACTGTTGCTAGTAAGATTCAGCAGACAACTGTACAAGGCTTTTTTACTGGCACATCTTAAGAAAATTTTTCACATTTTAAGTTCTGTTTTATTTATAAAAACGGAAAATAAAACTATGACTTTAGGAAAAGTTTCAAAAAAAACATTAAGCTTTAGTTTTGGTTTTAAGAACCATGGTTTTGAGGTTTATGTTCTTGATATTTCTAAAAAAGGAAACTTATTCTAACAAGCTTTACAGGATCATTCAGTAGGCAATTGCATATTTTAATTCTAAAGGTTCATTATTTTTAAGTAGGTTTTATTATTGCGTTGCCAAAGAAATGTAGTTTCGGGATATGCTGGCAAAAATTATCTATGAGGTTCTCAAAAAGTGTGCGTTAAGTAAAAAATGATTAGGTACTTTCAATGACTTGTATTTGGTTCTGTTATGTTAACTATTCACTTTCCACAGTATATTTCGAAAAGAACAAAAAGCAAACATTGATCTGATATGAAGCTATATAACGGTTGATATAATTCTATGAAGTGCTCTTATTATGATTACAGGTAAGCATACAGAGAGTAGTTGAAAAAAATGTCACACCATATACTGCAAACTCCAGATGTGTTGCCCCTCACGAAACTAAGTTCAGGTTTCGTGCAGAGATATTTTTACTTCCAAGCAAAATACCGAGAGACACGTTTAAGTATGTAGATTTGGTTATGGTATGTTTGGCCCTGAGTGCGGTTAAGGTAAATGACCCATCTGAATGCAAAAAAAACAATATGTAAACGGATGGTCTATTTAAATACAAATGGTGTACATAAACACAAATATGGTCTAAGAAAATCGAAAACTTTAAAATCCAGTAAACTTTAAAAATACAGATTCCATGACAGCACTTTATCGCAGTGACAAGTTACTAAAATATACGTCCTTTTTTAAAACAATATTTAGATGTCTTAATTTTTTGCTGCCTGATTCTTTCCCTTGATTATATTTATTAACAGAAGCAAATAAAAGTTACCGCAGTGTGTCAATACACTGTCCTTCTAGATAACTTAATTCCCGTGCACTGTCCTCAAATTTTTTCCTGGTCTTTATGTCAAAATATTGATCTTTTCTAATAATTAAAATTTCTAATAATGCAACAAGTAATTTCTTTCAATGACTAACCAAAAAACGTTAATTTGTAAATTTGATGGATTTGTAGCGGGCCGCGGTGCGCTTTTGAAAACCATACTAGGCTCGACAATTTACGTTGACACGGCCCGACCGAAAGAATAATGAAAAAATGATGCAGGTGGTACGTAGCTCAACCTCTTTATTATAGCGGTAGCGGAGTGTGTGTTAAGGAAAAAGAGTGCGTCTATATAGCTTCGCTAAGCATCGATCTCTGCACGCACGTAGTTGCGTGAAATGCGTTCACAAAAATCGATTGAATCATGTTCGCTTACGCTTGCTTACTTCGTTCGCTCACGATTGCTAATTGCGCTCGCTTGCTGCTCGCCACAGATTTACTACCCTACTTAGAGTTGTTAGTGCCAAAGTATTTGTATTAAAAACAAATTGCTTGTTGAAGCATTAAAGCTAATGTCATCCTAAATTGTGTGTCTGCTTTGTTTTCATAAAAACAATTTGTCATTCATGAGTGCCTACGAGAATTTGTTAATCTTGTAATGACTTCAGGTGTTGCAATATTTGTCATGTAAATTTACATTTATGCATTGTTTCGATTCTGGTTCCCACTGTTAAATTTACAATCGGTGCTTATGATAAATGCTTTGTGAATTTGCTTACCGAAATAAATATGCTTGAGCATTGTCTGCAATTTCGATTTTTCATTTCTATGCGCGTTCATTGTGCCACATTTTGCTTATTAATACAGGTGATGCTTCTATGAAGACGGTAATTTTCTTCATGGAAGCAACTCTTATACTTTTATTACTCCGTGAAAAGTTGTTTAAGTAATTATGTTATCTCATTCTTCATATTGACGATTATAAAACAGAGGTAATCACACTATTGGTTGATAATTATTTAGTGGCACTGTAGAAAGTGATAGCTTTTAGGTTTGTTCGTTCACCCGTCATTATTTGTTGACCTTCTTCAAACTTATTCTTTTCACTTTTATTTTTTTTCTAGGGCACGAGTAATTAATATTTTTGACAAATTGCAAATGTATGAGACTACTGTCAATGTACCAAGTGACTTCGAAAATATTAAACTTTTATGTGAATATATTGAGCTTATTTACGAAGTCGAAGCTAGGCCTAAGTCTGGCAGCACTGACGTTGTGACAATAAGAGCGTCGTCAAGTGATGAAATGGAAAATGCACAAAATCTCGCTCTTACTTTCATTGGCCCGGAATCAAGCACCATTCGAGAATTGCCTCTTAATATTTTGGTTATTTGCACGATGCCTTCTGTTCGGCGGTATCTTGCCAAACAGCTTAAACTTGTCTTAACGGTTCGGGGTCTTTCTGCGCTTCTCATCCGAGGCTCCAACGCTAGTTCGCTCATCTTGAATAGCGCTTTAAACAGGTTGATGTCCGCATCGACTTCTGCGAATGCAACAAAGCTAATGAAATTGCAAGGATTATGTAAAAACCTTGGCATCGATCTGAATCAAATTGATTCTGGCAGCGCGGAAGTTAAATCAGGTTTCTACGATTTCCTTCTTGAAATTGAAAAATTGGCTAGAAGCAAGAACTCCATCATTTATCCTACACCTATTGGTCCGAATAGCTGCGACCCCGCTTTTATTGAAGTATTCAAGTACTCTAGATGTACGTTGATTAATGGCAGTATATGCCAGCGAAACCGCCCTCTTTCACGATGTTTGCTCTACTTATAGCTCCTCCCACGACAACTGCGTCCATTCCACCTCCGCCAGATCAGCCCATTCCGGTGTATAGAGGTGAGCGCTGGATATGTATTATGTGGGTTCCCATACACTAAAGCTTGCGCATTAACATTTCCTGACTTCCTTTGTCAGTCCTACGTTTTTGTATTATTATCAACTGCATGCGCTGTGTACGTTAATATCCACCGTAATCTGATAGTGCTTTTGTATTATTTTTCACAATTTTTAGGGGTGTTCACTTTTAATTGAGCCTATAACCTGAAGTGGTCATTTTTACGTGCCTTTTACGCTTGCGGTGTCCATGTTACTGCTTTTTAAGCCGGTTTAAGTCTCGTGTTTGTTTGTCCTACGTCGGGCAGTGCCCTGCTTTTCAGCATTTTCTAATCGCGTTGGAGCTAATAGGGTTTCTCATCAACCTAACTCGAAACAACTCATTAAACTGTGCTGTTTTTCATTTAATCTTTTTCGTGTGATCGAGATATAAGGGATAACGGTTTTGTAGCAGCAACAAATGTACGGTACATATGCTCCATTTTTCTCGTCATCCCGGACTGTGCCTCAATGCTGGATTGAGTCGTGATTATTGACTGCAGATTATGATGCACCGCAGTTTTTTATCTGTCCGCTTTCAATCACTCACTTTCCCTCTTTGAATCTTGCATTGTTTAATCTGTTTGATGGCCTCATGTGGAATCGTCAACAAGCCAGAGGTTCAACGCGGATTGATTTGAACTTTCTCATCTAGTTGTTCTCCGTCTTTCATCCAACCATGGACCTTTTTCCCTAGCAACACTCGAGTCGAAATATAGAACTCAAGGGGAATCTTTTAATTTATGACGCTGGTACCGCTGCTTGCTGCTCAAGATTAAGGCTTCACATGAACTCACACCCTAACCGGCCTAACCCGCTTTCAACCAATCTACCTGCTGCTGATATCTTTAAACCTTGAAAAGCGGGTGGCAGTTGGGTATCCCTCGGAAGAACTGCGATGCTCAAGACGTCAAAACAGACACCGGCTGACTTAATGTCTTGTGCTCCTAACACTTTTCATTCAACTAACGCTACAAGCTCTATCCGCTTACCTCACCTCAAGTCTCGAATTTTTCTGCTAAACAATTTTCCTATGGATCAGCCGCGAGCAAGGCGCGGAAGCCAACACATAGCACTGGTGGAGCTCTGAGTAAAGCCGAAGCAAGACGTGCGAGGAAGCTGCGAAAACAACAACAGCGTAAAGTCAATGAAGGACTTTTGGATCTGTCTACTCAGAAGCAGTTTGTGCCTCATGAGGATGGCGACTTGACTAAGCCGCCTCCCTTTGGCCCTCGGAAAGGTAAGTTTTGCTTTTTTCAAATTGCCCTGTTGTGGTTCCAGGGCGAACGCACCAATTTGCAATTTTCAGTTCTCCGTTGTTTTTCACGTCGTGATTTATTTGATGGGCGTGCTGAGATTCATCTTCGCGCTCAACCTTAGAAGAAAAGATGACGGGAGGTTTCTCTGAAATGTGGGTATCCCACTAGTCAACAGCGTCATTTACGGCAGTTACAATCCCATGTGTATTTGCTCAGGCGACATTGTGGACATCAGTGTTGGTCATTTATCCAGCTAATGCAGTTTCCTTCACTCATTCATCGCCAGGAATTGCACATTTCCTTCAAGATTATAACTTAATAGTTTGTTATTGTGGCACGTGGTTGCCGGTGTCATGAGCCCATTGTATCGCCTTTTGTCTTGCTTTCGGAAAAGTTTAAAAAAGACATTTTCTCGAGTCGACGGCATTGCATTTATGCCATCGTTACACCGGTCCCGAAGACACTATGTTCCAGTAGGAAGAAGTTCCCATGGGATATCTGCGAAATTGGTGCCGGGGTACTAGAAACCCTCATATTAACCCCCGAAATTGCGTTGTCTTGTATCATGACAGTTAAACAATGGTATTTTTGCCTATTACGCTCGTAGCAAATTTCCATTGTAGCAACCACTTGACATCGGTAATTTTTGTTAATACTTTGAGGTTTTTCAAGTTGCTGTTAGGTGTGTGACTTGAGTTGTACAGGTTTTTTAGTAAACTTTTTTAGAGGACAACAAATTTTATGTTGGAAATATTTCCATTCGTTTTCTATGACCTCGCGTCATCTGCCGATTCAAGTGTGAATGCTGTCGCAAAGTAAGTTTTGCAGTCGTCGAGGCAATTAAGTCATCGACGATTTCACGCATGTTTTCCAGCGTTTTGAACTGTCTGTCCACTAAGGCGTAATGCATTGACCAGAACAAATGGTAGCCGGATGGGGCCAAGTATGTGGAAGAACTTCCCATCCCAGCTTCAAGAGGGTCTTCTGAGTCGTGCGAGCAGCGTGAGGTCGAGCGTTGTCAAGCAGCAGTTTGTTAAATTTTTGGCTGCAGCGGTCCTCAATCACACTGTCTGACCAGCTTCCGGGAGTTCGCAATTAAATACACCCTTCATGTCTCACCAGATACACAGGATTTACCCACGACGTTTCACGTTCGAGATTCTCACAAAAATATACTCTTCATCACCCGTCACAATTTTTCACAAGAAGTTCCTTTTTGTTGTCGGCAGGCAAACAGTGAAGGGTATGTGTCCATACGTTAACCTAGATTGTGTTCGGTCAACACGTGTAGGGGACCTAATTTCCGAGTTGTTGAATACTTTTCAACTTGGTGAACACGATTAGCAATGGCTGTTTGGGTGACTGCCAACTGACCTGGAGGCTCTTTTTGCGTCTGCGTTGAATATTCATTCATTCGATCTCGCAATTCCTCATCTTCAAGCTTTTGAGGCTGTGCGAGACGCGGCTGGTCACCAAGATCGAAATCACCACTTCTAAAACGTTTATGCCAATAATTGTGCGATTCATAAGACGCAATGTCGGTACGAAGAACATTACAAATTGGTTTCTGTGCTTTAAAAGAATTTTTCTTTGTTGAGATTCGTTTATAATGCCGTGCCATCGAATGTGCTGTTTATCAGTTGCCATCGTAAACTGAGAGGTTATGCAACTCACGTAGACTTGTCGTTCGGTGTTCCTTTTAAAACCACAACAGACCGCGAAAATATTTTTGTTTCAAGTATAATTTTAAGCTCATAGAAAAAATTCATAAAAATTTATTCACACCTAAAATCTCAGATTCCGGTAGATGATTGGTTTGAGGCATTTACCGATCCGTGTCTCCTTCCTAACTTCCACTGTCGAGGTCAGCCGTATTGATTCAATTTTGGCCTTGACTGCGTCACTGCGGTAACCATTTGCATTTACCTTTTAGCACCTCGATCGGCTTCCCAGCCGGCTGTTAACCAAAGTTCCACATTGAACCATAACCCCCCGGTGAATACAGGTAGTCGACTTCCGGCTTTCAGTCTACTGCTTTTCATGACGTCCAATGTCACTGTTGTCCTCTACCATTGCACTAAACTTACTTCTTCATGGTATTGGTTAAATGCGAAACGAAATTCCTCTACCAGACACACAATGAATGCCTTGTTATGCGTCACTTAACATTTGATTAATGAGGTCTTTTGGGAGGCGTTTCACTCCTGGAACCCAATTTTTTAATGCCGGATCTGATGAGCGTCCTGTGTTCGGCTAAATCTTCCCACCTGAATGTCCCGAATCGGATATTGATGGAATTGTCACCTCTTTAATTGAGACTTCGGGAATTTATTAACTCGTAAACACCGAAATACGGTAAAATATTTCATCTATTCTCACTAGCACCGTTTTTCACACCACCGAAATGGCAACGTGGCATGCAATTTCCGGAAATGACCGTCGTCATCGCGCTCAGAAAATCGATAATCGATTCCCATGTCTGCCGCTAATCTGCTACCACACCGACTCACAGCTCAATAGCCTTAACGGTCTCACAACCACAGCACAGGTCGACTCGTATCGTGCAAATCGGGGGTGATCATTTTTTTCGACTACCGCCGCTAATTCACCAATTGTGTCACCTCTTGTATGTTCAGTAATCATGTCTCTTGCAGGCGTTTTAGCCTGTGAAGATTAAGAATTTATCAGGCATATCCGTCAAATTACTGGTCCTATCTTTCTCACTGCCGATCATGCAATTAGATTGTGTGGTACGCTGTGCAATTGTGAACCTTCTCCACTCCAATTAGCACTGTAGTGACGCGTCATTTGTGCTACACTTTTGTGATAAAATTAGCCCGGGCTACACACGGCCTTGGATGCAAAACAGTGCGTAGGGGGGGGGGGAAGTTCCATCATGTCACTTGGCGTTGGATACCTGGTAAATTACTCTGGAAACTTAAATGCCCCGTATTGCTCTTCCTGCCCTAGCACCTAAACGTCTCCGTCCGATAGTTATCGATGGAGCCAACGTTGCTCATGGTGAATCATCGAAGTAAGTCACTGCGCCCAATTTAGCGAGGTGACTTTGCCAACCATGATGCCCGTCTTTTTGGTCCTTCACAGCTCTAATTTCAACGTCCATAACCTGCGTTGCGTTATAACCTACTTCAAACAGCGAGGCCACGAGGAAATCTCGATCTTCTTGCCCAGCACTGCGCAACCCAAATGCACAGCTTGCTTTTCGGCTAAGGAGATATCTCGCCACTTCACGTTTACGCCCTGCCGGCGGCTTGAAAACGGTTTCAAGCCGCAGAAGGCAGATGACGATAGGTGAGGGTTTAATCTTTGCTCTCTCAGGTCTCCCTTAAACCCACCCCACGGGAGGCGAAACTGCGGTTGCGCCCACGCAGTAGGTGCTGTGCGTTGATAGGCTGAAACGGCTCTGACGCAAAACCGAGTTTGAGTTTTCGTGCTTTGCGAAACCCGCACCTGCATAGCGATGTCATCATGTGATTTCGAGTACCAGCATAATTGGATTAAGTATTATGCTTCTCTCCACCCCGTTACTTGAAGCTGCATACGTTGGAGCATTTTATTCCTTGCATTCTCCTGCGTGTTGCGACCAACGAACGTTCGCCATTTCGTCAGAGGGCTATTGACTCCTGTGGTGCAAGTCAGATTATCGTCTATTCACTTCAGTATGTCTACAAGACGGCGTCGTCAAGTGTTTGCCCGAGGCCATTCAGGTTAAGTTGCACTTACGCAAGTGTCTCCAGCCAATCAGCAGTCAGTGGGACCCACATTAAGTCGCCCAGATAGGCAACTGCTTCACCCAGATTGCGTCTTCCTTGAATCGCAGTTGGAATTCACATGGCTCTTGCGCAAGCCGCTCAGTGTGCAGGTACTGATGAATTTGCTCATAAGTGACCAATGCTTCCCGTTTGTTTCCTAGTGTGATTCTGGAGTTTGCCAGAAAGAAGGATGCAGTGGTAATTTCCAATGATCAGTACCGCGACTGGCTAATACAGAGGCCTGAATTTCGTGATGTTATTGAGAATCGGTAAGCCTTTCGTGTAGCACTTAGTTTAAAACAAACACTCGTTTCTTGATCACCGAGGTCGTCACTTGAGGGTTACCGTTGATGTCCCATGCACCAGTCCAGCCGTTGCGTGCATAGCTACCAATCATGAGTTATTTCGTTCCTGTGAACCAATTGATATCTTACAAGGAAAAGTTCTTTTTCCCCACACTTTAGCGTTATCCCGTACACCCTCAGAACTGGGATCTTCGTTCTTTCGCATTATCCATTTGGAAAAGACAAGCCCCCCTTAGATGAGCTCCTATCTTTTCCTGATTAGACTTGGAGTCTACGGCACTCCCCACTCTCAGGCGGCACTCTCCTATGGACTTTCAACCATGGAGCACTTTCGATACGTATTTTTACAAATATAGCCCTAAAGCGTTTGTGTTCGTCAATTGGACTATTCAGGGGTTATCGATTAGTGAAGAAGCGGTCGATAATCAGAAATTACTGCCATGTGTGTGTGCGTGTCGTGGTGGTGTGGGCATCATTTAACATCAGTTGAATCCTCTAGCCTGGTTGATCACTTCACTAAGACATGGCAGTTCAAGATCTGGCCAGTCGCAGCTCAACACCCAAACATCTTAGCATGACGATTTCTCTCCCTTGAGGTTGGTGCTCGAGTTTTGGTTAGTTGTGAAATAAATGTCCAAGGACAACGAATTCTTAGCGTTGGCCAAACCGTTAAAATTAAAAGAGGTAAAAACCAGATACAAATGACCAAGATTGGTCACCAAACCAGAGACCAATTTTTTACTTCGGTTTAGTGAGGTACCCTCTCGCAAAAGTGATTCGGTTCAAGTTGATACAAGCCTTTTACCTTGAAAAGATGGTAATAACTTGAGTTCCAGGCAACCTGGAGACTATGAGCGAGCTATGGATAGGAGTATCAGTGCAAACAGGAATCAAAATTAAATTGCTGCTCTATTGGCAGATAGGGTCGCCATTCAACGCACACTTGACCAAGTGCTTCTACCTTCTAAAAGGATGTGGTTTTTTGGTCCTCTCAGATATTGGAAAACCCCGCAGAGTTGAGACAAAGAGGAGTAGGAGTCGAGCCTCTTTTTTGATGGTTAACCGCCCACTCTCACTAACGACGATACCTGGCCAGCCAGTGTAAGCCGTGAACTAGGCCTCCGTCCGTTTGCCTTGGAGGTAGTCCAGCAGAACAGTTTATGCTACTGGCGCCAAGTAAACTGTCTCAAATAGTGCCACTTTGTTTCTACGCTGACAACCGCTTACTAGATGGCCCCACCAAGTTGTGCCTGTCAGACCACTGCGCACAAAATGTCTTGTCTGACTAATGGGGGTTGCTGACCAATGCAGTAAGGGTGAACCTGTAAAGGTACCAATGGCTGAATGGGGGGATAAATGAAACGACTAGTGTGAGGGACGTACACAAACAGGGGTGAATGAGCAAAGGGTTTAGCGTGGTCGGTAGGGGCACCGTGGCTGGAACGCAACCAGCGCAGCTAACCACAATAGTGTATCTGTGACAAACTAGTGAGGTGTTGAACGGCTGCAAAATGGAGGGCAAAACCGTTGATAAAACGCATCGCAGACAAGTGCCAATACCAATTCCCAAGAAGATGGAATCTGTCATCCTTGGTATCAATATCTGACAGAAAAATTACCCGGACCCTTTAGACAGTTTACTCTCCGACAACTCCCTGAAATCGATGTCTCTTGACAATGCAGCGGCACAATAAACAGCTGAAGCCGGCACGAGTTTGCATTCCAATTTCGGAAGACAGTGTGGTCTGCGTCATCTGGTGGCACAATAACACAAAACTCCATCAAGTAGGCCTCCATTCTCCCACGCCACTTTTCATTTGTAGGAGAAACCTGCTTAGTGCGGAAGCCACTGAAATTGGACTTCAATAACATTCAACTTAGGTGTCCATGTTTTGTTAAAAAATTGAATAGAAAACTAGGCGATGGGATGGAGGTAGGGTACCATGACAAATCTTGTATAGCTAACAGCACCAGTAATTATCAAGACTTCTAAAAATAGGTATATCTGAGCTTCTGTCTTGCTAGGATTGAAGTCCTCGATGTCGCTGTCAGAACCACAACCTCAAGGAAATTCAGTATGATCAGTCCAACAGTGAATTTAATTGAGTTATACAGCACACAGACTTTAAAATGCAAATACATAAATGCAGTTTAAATGAAGCGTTTAAAATACACGAAAGCATGATTAGAGGCGCCGACGGCTTCGCTTGCCCCTTGGAGCATGTGTGGGACCGTTTGACGAGTCTGACAGAAAAGAACAAAGAAGATTCCGACTATCTGAGTCCGCTTTCTGATAAAGTCTCATCAAAAGGCTTGGGGGAGGCGGTGGAAGCAGTGCGTCGTCTTCCACTTCGACTTCAATTGAGCCAGATAAGGAGGACACGGAGTTGTCGGGGGACAGTTCTATGGTAACGGGTGTTGGGAGTAAAATCTCAGGTAGGGAACTGGTGGAGGAACCGGAGCTTTGTAGCAGTCTAATGTTCTCTCTTTCACGATTTCGAAGTGCTGGCGGGAGATGATCGGGGTTCATCACGCAATCCTTCTTGTGACTAGCTAGTTGGCATAGAGGGCCAACGTAACTGCAGCCCGATGAACGCCATGGACATGCTACCTACGATCAACCAACATAAGCAATAAAATAGATTAATTTCACCTCTATCAACACAAAGCATGACCTATGAACATGCTCTAAGGGGTCATGACGATATGTTGCGTTCGACGGCCTCATGGGCATACCTAAGACAACAACACGCCACTTGTCACAATGGCGCAGTTGTATAGCCGAGGCCAAATATTAATTATAATCCAAGATAATAAACGCGCACTTAATTTTAGATACATACTTGAAGGTTTTGTTACTACAGAAGTAGCTTAAATGTCAAGTTAAAGGAAATTTGTGGAATAAAATATATAATGAAGGTCTCCAGAAAAAAAATGAATCAAAATTTCTACAGCGGATGACAAAGTTGACATTTTACCTGAAAATTGAGTTCAAAGCACTTCGGAAACGGTTAGCGAAGTAAATTGACATGACGAGAACAAGTATACTCGCGTGTCACAAATTGTCAACGACGGAACGCTACTGGCTAGTGCACAGAGGAAATACGGGCACAGCAAATTCGTTAAGAACGTCGACAGTTTAATATTTTTTGGCTGACTTTCCTCATCTCAAAAAATATCAAAGGAAGGTAAACCACATAACATTAAAAAAGCATGCACACAAAATTGACAACATTAAAGCGGAACAAAAAGGTGCCTTGAATATTGGGGTAAATGATACCACAAAGATTGTTCGCATAAATCGGACAAACAAAAGCTAGAAAATATGGGGTTTGACGCTATTTAGTACTGCAGGATGCTACTTCCATTTTAAGCAGTTCTTAAAATTATATTTAGAGGAACGGGCTATAAAAGTCAAAGAACCTACCACATAATCCCCAATTATGTTTTCAAGTATGAAGTCGTGATGAAGCTGAGACACAGTAAGTCGTTTCCTATCGATAGGGCAGCAAGCCCCATTTTTTAACCATGCACAGATGCACTAAAATGCGGAAAATGCTTATTAGGGTCAAACGTCGCAACATCCAGAAAGCAATCACAACAATCGCTTGTGAATACGGACAGAAGGCGCAAAGAATCAAACACATGTGTCTGTTGTGTGTGAAAGTAAAAGGTTACCCACAAGACATAGGAAAAATCCACATTACAGTTCTAAGAACCACTGAGAACAGTGCAAATGCCACAATAACCGACATCAGTGAGCGCAAAAATCAATGACAATAAAATCCCTTGCAAACGAATTTTCAAGAACAAAATTTGAAAAAAAAAGCTACAACATACTGCATGGCAAAAACTATGGCCACATGGTGCTCTGTACGGTCTGTTAAAAACCTCCGAGCAAATGACACAAAAAAGGTGGGGGCTGATGGCGCTTGGGCGGATAAAAGCTCGATCCTCGGATTCAGTCACTTCTTCTGGCTCTGAACGCTGTCGCTTTTGGGCCCGACGTCCTGACGTGTTTGTATTTTGCGGACGACTAGAACGAGAAGCTCCTCGAATACGTGCCATTAAAATTTAAAAACTCCAAATAAGCAAATGAGCTACTAAGATAAATCTTAATTGGCAATCAATTCAAACAAGTAATCTAGGTGACTTGAATCCATTTGCAGGCAGTTCACAGAAATCAGACTTTTTGTAACACATTAATTTACAACTAACAGATTAGATAAATCAGATTACCAATCTGTATTCAAAAGCAATTAACTGTCACTTTAAATATTTTTCTTTAAAATTTTAATTAAAGAAAGTTTGGCTAAAAATTCGTACAGCAATTGATTCGAGTCGGCCTTTGATTATTAAGAAAAGTACATCTACATCTTCTTTTCCCAACATTATGGAACATCATGTGCTCGAAACCCACATTGTAATGCTCAT
This sequence comes from Mesocestoides corti, assembly GCA_900604375.1. Taxonomy (NCBI): domain Eukaryota; kingdom Metazoa; phylum Platyhelminthes; class Cestoda; order Cyclophyllidea; family Mesocestoididae; genus Mesocestoides; species Mesocestoides corti. The sequence goes on from UXSR01000068.1 coordinate 78,362, forward strand.
AAACACGAATTGATCACAGTCAATAGATAAATTGATTAAATCAAAAAACAATTGGAAGAGAAATTAGTGGTGCTTGAGGGCATATGTTGACTTCATAACTAATGACGTAACCATTAAAAAAATTATAATTTTGTATGGCATCCATATGTTAACGAATATCTATTGGGCGAAAACAAATGGACAAAGACAAAGGCAAGCAACGACAAAAACGTAATCTGTAGACGCACATCAGAGTTTACGAAGATGTCCAAGTAAGTGTATCATCAATAAATTACATTGATTTGTGTTTTAATTTAAACATTGTTTTTTGATATGTCAAAAGCAAATATATCACAACTTGTTGTATAATACAAATGTTAATAATACGTTAGAGTTTCAATTAATCTTGGTCTAAAATCGTTGTTTTCTGTGTTTAAATAAACCAACTTATTCCGAAAGGCAGCGGCCCTTTGATTTGTTCAGTTTCAGTTTTTGCTGGTTGTGAGGATGACGGGTAAGCCTCCGGCTAAGGCAGGGTACTGGTACTTTGGTGGCCTGGCAAGTGCCATGGCCGCAGCTGTTACCCATCCTCTGGATTTGATAAAAGTCCATTTACAAACTCAACAGACAAAGGAGTTTGGAATGATTGGGATGGGGGTACGTGTATTTAAAAACGATGGATTCTTTGCTCTCTACAACGGTCTCAGTGCATCTCTTCTTCGACAACTAACTTACTCAATGACCCGTTTTGGCGTGTATGAATCCTACAAAAACTCAGTTGGAAGAAAAATGACTTTTGCCGAGAGTGGCGCTGTCGCAATGTTTGCAGGGTTTATGGGCGGTGTTGTAGGTAACCCTGCCGATATGGTTAACGTAAGGTGAGTTTGTACTGTCCTACTCTTGTGTGCCACTTTTTTTGCTTCGGCGAAATGGTAGTTGAGATTACGTTTTGTATTTCTGAGTTTTGGTCATGGTCTACTTATCGAAACCGCAAGTTAGTTATTTCGAACAATTTAATGGCACTTGTTATTTAGCCTTCCTGCATTTTATTCGTCATAATGAACCTGGTTTTTGCTTTCTTAGAATGCAAAATGACGTTAAAATTCCTGCTGCACAACGCCGCAAGTAAGTTTGTGTTTAAGTAACACTGGGTTTTCACGGACAAATTTCTCGTCACTCATTTTGATGAAATTTGCAGTTACAAACATGCAATTGATGGTCTCGTGCGAGTGGCCAAAGAAGAAGGCGTTCTATCTCTTTTCAACGGTGTCTCCATGACGGCCACTCGAGCTATGTTTATGACTTTCGGTCAACTTGCTTTCTACGATACCTTTAAGGCAATGCTCCTTTCGACAGGCTTCTTTAGTGATAATCCTGTCACCCACTTTTCGGCCTCAATCGGTGCAGCCGGTGTTGCCACCTGCATGACTCAACCTTTCGATGTCATGAAAACCCGCCTAATGAATGCTCCTCCTGGCAAATATTCCGTAAGTCAAAGCTACGAAAGAAGTTAATCATCACACCAAGTACTTTGTTTAAAAGTCTTTCCGTGCCATGCTGGTCATGTGTGCTGCTTTCAACTGTAGTATACCCGTTTACTTTCACGAAAAACGTAAATTAACTTTTTGTTCGTGTCACGATTATTGTTGCATCGACTAATTGTAACTCCGCGTTCCCTCTACATAGGGCCTTGCTGCATGCGGCATGGACGTTTTACGAACGGGCCCGCTAGGTTTCTTCAAGGGCCTAGTCCCAGCTTTTATCCGTCTTGGTCCGCATACCGTACTTACCTTCATTTTCTTGGAGCAGTTGAAGGCCAATTTCGGCTATGTGCCCAGCTCTCAACCCGCTAAACCAAAATCCTAAATTATTTTCTCAAACTACGGTGTTTCGCGTTTGCATGTAGCTAGTTACCGTTTCTGTTCAACGTTAAGATGCTCAGCCGTCGTCTGAACCGTGTACTACCCAAGTGTGTTTTGCATTTCTACATTATGTATTGCTTTCCAAAATTCGGTCGAAGCTGGAGTTTTTTTATTTGTTTTGACCAATTGGTGTGGCTTCTGTCGTGGTGGCTCAAAATATAAACAAATAATTCGGCGTTGTCCTGTAGGCATTGGTGTAGCTACGAGCCCACTAGTCACTGTGGTTGTGCAGTCGCGGCGCAGACCCAAATAACGACGCGGTGCCGATCGTTTCCAAGTACCACGACTTAGCCAAGCGCAATAACTTAAAACAAGCCGGGAGTACAAATCAGAACAAGAAGTAGTTATTAATTTATTACGTCATGAGTATTAGCAATCCACTGAAAGACAGTTTGCGCGTGTGGGCGAGCGAAACAGGGCCACAAGGATACGGGGATTCACTTTTTGTGCCGTGGTGGCACCGTTAGACACCAAAGGACGCGAGGAAGATCGGTAGAGGGTCGCAGTGCGTGGCGGCGCTAGCTGTACATCTCCAGTAAGTCATTTAGCGACGCGCGTTGCCTAATATCACGAACAAGGCAGCGCTTGAGGGCCTAAAGTGAAGGAGTATCAAACAAAGTCCATAGGCTTAAAGTTTGTCTCATTAGTTGAAGGATTTAGAGTGGTGGTCAAGAACCGGGTGGCAATAAATCGAGGGTCACTAGAAATGCCACAGTATGTCTACCGTTTGACGTTTTGCTAACGACGGTTCCACTAGTAGCCAATACGGTTGTGTCGCTCCTGCACTACTTGCAGTCGGCCCATCAACGGGACCATCCAGCCAATGTGCCATCGAACATATCCATCTGACTACATATTGAACCGCAACAACCCTGAGATGGTCTATAAATCGCAACAGGATGCGTACAGTTCCAATGAGACATGTTTTGTAACTCAACGTTGCAGTTTAGATGCACATACAGCAGGCCCAGAATGAAATGACCCGAGAAACAAGACTAAAATACGTGGATTGGAGATTCCGCTCCGCCTTTAGTGAGACGGCGAGCCCACTCCGCGCCTACCGCGAAGAGCATTTCAAGATAGCTACTTTGAAATGATCGATCGAATGAGGCTTAATGACGGTTTCTTGCGAGACAACACAATATGGCTGACTGCCACACATCGACTCGTGAGGCGATTAACACACCTTGTCGATCTTGGGATTTATCACATGGGGGAATGGTATGGGGAAGTTTGGAGAGATTATGGCCGTCATTATGGCGGCCTGGTGAGTTCGGCCGAATGGTGCGCGGCCATGCACCATCTCGTAAAGAATTACGCCGAGCGACCAGACGTCAGTCTTCAATCGGACCTGAAATCAAGTGGACAAAACTGCTTGTTACTGTAAAGCAACGCAACTTTGTAATTCTCGTATTGTCAATTAACTTCACGACAGGTTAGTGTGTGGTGGCGATCTGCTTTGGCTACTCGATTAAAGGCGAGTGCATTAACGTTAGCGATTTGAGGGCAGCAATTCACAAAACTGGGACTCGACAACGCCCAGATTGTGTGGAGTCGTAGTGAAGGCCTGAAATATGACAGCTAAACTAAAAGTAGATTCCCGAGTTATCTGAGGGTGGAAATTTACAAATAGAAAGCGTTGGAACTTCGATGGCTTTGGAGACGGCCTCTATGACTGTTTTGGGGCCTGTGTTACCGGAATTGACGCGTTTCAAAAATTGAAGCCATTTTCGGCATCAAAAACAATAAATTCAACACAATTTAACGTCTGCCGTGACTTCACACCCTTTGAATGGATTGGGAGACAGCTATCAGATTGGCACAACCACATTCGAATCAGCGTTTCCCCCCCCTTGGTCACACAGTCGCTTTGCGCTCACACCTACAGTTCACACCTTTCGCCAAGTAGAGACGAGTTCGAACCACTTAGAGCTAGCTTGCGCTGTAAACAAGACTAATGTTCAGTGGATGTGATCGCCATGCAAAGCTGATTTTTTTGGCAAAAGAGGCCTATGCACGCCAGACACGAACACACACGCACACAAGATAGTTACGCAGGCTGTTTGTGTGCGTAAAGGCCACCACCCAGGTTAACGGAAAGCACATTTTGGCAAACCACGAACACAACTTAGAGCGTGCATTTTTCTAGAGAAAAATAATAATTTACCATGATTCACCAGGTAGACTAGCCTGAAGAGCAGGCTAACTGCATCAGTAAAAAAAGTTTGAGGAAAACATTTCGAAAAATCGAATTCAGGGCCGTTCTAAAACTTGCGAACTACGGAAAAACACACGGAGACTGAGATCAGAAATAATATATACCGAAGCATGCCTCATTTTCGCATTCAAAAGTCAAAACATAACGTCTCGGCTCCTTGACCCGTTACACGTTTCCAAGTGAACAAAAGCGGGAGAGGGAAACACGTGTTGGTAAACTCTTTTACACAGTGATCAACAGAGCGTGGAAGACCGCGACTTCCAAAAGTTTCATAAGACCCATAACGGAGCCCAAGTGTTACCTTTGGTTCGTTGTCACCCCTGGTACTGGCTGGATGCGTCGAGGAACCACTGGCGATGCAGGTAAGCTGTTCAGGACTCATGTAGATAATTGAACCCATCGGCTGCTGGAGATCCATGTGGGTGCAATCCACCGGCAGGCGCTGGCTGATGCCGAGATCAATCAACTTCAGCATCCCTCGCACAATTACAAAGTTTTCCGGCTTCAGGTCCAGGTGAACAATTCCTACGCAAACGAAGGACGAAAACAAGGCCGCAACAGTTGAGGCTGTGGGGTAAAATGCGCTGATTCACCTCCATCAACCCGGTCGCCGCATACTCCAACGCAAAGCAGACCTTCTCACGACACGTCGATTGGTCATGCGGGAGCTTCTGCCCACACACACACACACTGCTGTGTAAGTACCTCGTGCACCCACCATCCGTTTCAGTCATCTGGTCATTCAGTCATGCGTGCGCCTACTAGCTCACCCAAACACCACTGATCAACAACCTTCTTTACTGACACAAACACACACGCCAATCATGTTGAGCCACCTAACAAACAGCTGCAGCCCACCTCTCTCGTCTTCCTGATCTTTCCGGTCTGCAACAAAACAGTGAACCACACACACACACACATTCACCTAAGTCCAAGCAATCGCTAAAGGCAACAAACGATTAGCAAAGTGCACAAGACGAAGATGGAAACAAGCAATTAGTAGTTCCGCACGGCACCCTATCGAGCAGTTTTGCACTCACGTCAATTTGAAAAACCGTTGATACAAGAAACTACATTCGAGTTGCCTGTCACGATTGTGCCCAAAAAAAACAAGATCACAATTTTGACGACGATACTAGAGAGGATTGGAGTTGCGGCACCCGCATCGCCACCCCGTGGACGATGAATAAGTAATCGATAAGTTGCGCGGTTCCAACGAAATAACTCCGGATGCCCAACTCGAGTTCCACGAAAGAACTGCAGGCCACCACACAAGACAAGCTACACAATCGGTTTGTTGTGATTCGCGTCTATTCACACCCCTTAATCCGGTCGCTCCAGCCTCCGACACAGGGTCCCCCTTTTCGCAGCATGTCGTCAGCCCCGCGGATCCCCAACTCCCCTCTCGTTAGCACGAACATTTATCCTGGATTATCCTCACACATAGGTCTCGATGTTAGCGCATGACTCACACATCCGAGGTATAAATATACACGCGCAAACTCCACACACGACACGACGACATCAACGAGTTTGAGCTCTGAAGTAGGCGGTTATGTCCGTCCTCTCCGGTCTTTTTCTTCATCGCGGGTATCAGGGAAGTGTAATCGGGCCAGGGTTAATTCTGTGGCACCGGCGTGGTTCAAGACCACATGCTGGGGCCCACAACAGGTTTGTCTGCTGCTTTTCAAGCAGGCCCCCAGAAACATGCACCGAGCAGTTCCCAACCCACTCTAGTCACTGTAACTTCGAATCGGTAGTACTGATGACGTCGGTGAAGGCTTAAACAAACTAAATGGCACCGCGAGCGGATGCTTCGCGGGTGAACGGGTCACGCGATAATAAGGTCAGCTTCTCAAAATGACCGGATCTGACCGACATAACTTGGTTTGAAAGTAAATTCAGAGCCGACGCATGAAATAGTCGAATTACATGGAGTCACTGAACCAGAACACGACGAAGACTTAAGCAACAGGGTACACACGTTGATAATCCCCTTCAAGAAAAAAACTAACCATCGCGGTTTCATAGTAGTTGCTCTCTTTCAAGCAGCCTAGCCAACCATCATCTTCTTAACCCCAAGCCAGTTAAAGAAAAGTCACCACTTCTAACGCCAACTCTCGACAAAAGCTAGTATTTCGCGCAATGCCAGCTTTATTACAGTTCCCAAAGCTCTGATTCGTAAAAACAGCCAATCGCTAATAAGCATCGTTTTATGATCGCGCCGATTACCTCACTTCGATTTACTCGCTTCACCAAGGTAGATCTACGTAGACGCGGTAGCAGCTGCAACCAGTGGGTGACACAATCATGTTTCAAAGTTTTCACAATGTGCCAACTTCGATTTTACGTCGACGCGAACACGTTGTAATGGCAATGGATCGGCATATCTGCTATGCCGCAATAGATCCAGCTTTAACAAATGTTACTTTACAAACACACAAATCGCAAGGCATCACCCAGACACGTTGATGTAACAGCCACTCCCACCGCCAGCCCCCGGCCCAACCTCTGCCACAGTTCACCAAAATGCAAACTTTACTGGCACTCCTGCTTATTATAAATGTACTTCTTATTGAGCAAAAATAGGGGCCCAACGACTCACGTCGATCGTGGATGACCTTGACACAGGCGAGCATCTCAGTCCAAAAGAAGGTGATCACGGGATAGGAGAGAGGCCCATTTTCCTGGCGCAATTTCAGATGTGACTTGAGATCTTGCTCTGCGAGTTCCAGAACCATCACCAAGTGATTAGATGACAGTTCACTGAAACATGAACATGACACTCAAAGCTATGGTTACACACACGCTTTCCATCTAGTGTTTTTGAACACTTTTTAGGGTCGATTAAGAAATTTGAAATATGGCTGGCCTAGTAGAATGAACCATTGATTGTTTGCAGAACCATTTTAAAGCTGATACGCGAAAATCAAGCTGCTAATTAAATGTAAGTAGTAAAGCAAACTCACTAGCTGTAAAGAGCAATAACGCGGCCGGAGTCCCGAAGGGATAAAAGTAGGCGCACCTCGTTTTCACATACTGCCAGCACGTCACTCGAAGCAGAGGCCAGTTCAACACGTTTCAGGGCACGTAGCTCCCTATCTTTATTCATGACACAGTAAACCTATAATGAATGCGGAGTAACTAATCGGGCCTCCACATGAAAGAGGCATAAGCCAAAACCGTTAATCTAACTTGTATGCATTTGTGAAAATTAAGATGACGATGAGTGGTTAGTTAAACAAAGGGCGCCAGCCTGTTGAGCATAAATAAATACATGTTATGGAAAATTCCACACTCGAAAGAAAGACCTGCATTGGACTGACAGCCATTTCTAGTGCGTGATGCGTGTTTACCGGCCAGGTTTTACCAATGACTTATCTCCATTTTATTGGTTACTGCTAGCAGTCGCCTGTTACACACACGTGCTCATTCGCACACAAAGACACACTTGGATGGAGTGTCCGCTGTCACTACAAGTCCCCCATCATTGATGCATTGAATAACGTACCGTGGAGAATCCGCCCCGCGCGATTTGTCGAAGAAACACAAACTTTTCACCTTCTACTGAGACAGTGGACTTGCTAACAAGTGCGCATATTGGATCTTCTTCGAGGGAGCTAGCGGAGCTTTGAGGGGAAGCAGGGGCAACCCTTGACATCAGGGGCTTCCGTTGATTCCTTAAGTGCGCTTCATTGTCTTGAATGCTCTCCTTCTCACATGATTTCCGAGCACGAATATGCAGTGGCTGGGAAAGGTTTTCTTTGTTCGAATCATCAACTAAAGAAGGGAAGACCTGGGCAGTAATAGCCACTAAAAATGGGGGAAATACAACCACGACAAGTTAATAATTTAGGACAGGTGCCGCTCTTAAAAAATAAAAAAAATATCAGTATGCGACCGTTCAACAATTCACAAACACAGCTAACAGTTAATAGAGAAGGCAGTCGATTACAACAAAAAAATTGCCATCCAGGATAACCAATGATATAAAAAAACTCGACAAGGCAATTAATTGTTTTAAGGGTTTTAAATTGCGATTACATACTGGTGATGCTCTGAGGTTTGGTAGCGTTAGGAATCACTTGAACGGCGGTTTCACATTCATCAGCTGCCGTAGATGGTTGAGATGACATTTGGACAACGGACGAATCCTCGTCAAATAAAGAGGGGTGAGAGTTCATTTCAATAGTTTGAAAATCTGCAGATGGTTGAGAAGACATTTGGACTGTTAAATTTTCGTCATCTTCCTCTTCATCTTCCTCGCCAATACGATGGAGAGGACGAGGGGTTGGGTGAAACGGAGCTACGGGCAACCGTTTGACCGGTGAAGGTCGTTCAGGAGTTCCTATCTCCATCGAACTCTCGGAATCACTGAAACCAATCTTGTCACTGGAAAGAGACTCGTTATCTTCATTTTGCAACTAAAATTTGTTAAGAGGTGGAAAGTAAAGAGTCGAAATCTTGTGGACTTCGTGCTAAGAAAACAAATCGAAGTTAATATACTTCTTTCTCACCCGCGCAATGTTCGTTTGTAGCTTTGGTCTAATAAAGCAGAGCAAATTAGGGAAAATCATAGCGTACCTTTCTTTCAACTCCGGAAATAAACCTTCATGCGCGCTTAGGTCTTTGCCTAACCGATTACCCCACGCACCTACATTGATAAACATGATTGACAGAGAAATACCGCTTATGAAAGGCACGTAATCGTATATCCCCATCAAAGGGCGAAACGATAGCCCTCTTTGACGCCATTCAACAGCCTTTTCAAGTAAACATTTATCTAAGTCACATGTAGCATTAGCCTTTGCTCGCTTCAATATGGTTTCAGCACGCGAAGTATTACCTAACATTATGACATATTTGTGGATCATACCCAAAACAGTGTAATAGTGAGCCAATGCGACCATAAGGCGTGTATTTGAGGGAGCATTGATATTGAGAACTGAAAGAAATTGTGATACATCATCAAGGGACTCAGTACTGAAAACAATAACAGGAAGAAAAATCTGTACCCCTTCAACAATGCAAGCCGAATCATTATTGCCGTATAACTTTCATCGCGCCATAACTCAGGTAGGGTCTAAAAATCAGCAATCTAACAGCACTTTACTTCAATTGCGTAATCATATACAGGGAGAAGGAAATTTTCCTCGTAAGAAGGACGTCCGTTTCTAATTTCCTCTTCAGCTTTGTTTAGATAATTCAGCCAGTGAGCTGGAACGTTAGAGGAGAACGGACCTTAAGCTAATTATAATATTTGAAGACAAACATTCTTTCAGAAGCGGTTTCGGAACCTTTAAAAGCTCTGAGATACTCATACGAATCAGAAAACTGCGACTTTTCCCTTAACGCGCTATTGCCCATTATTAAAGACACCTACACAAATAAACAACTTGCAATCATATAATTTAAAATAGTTTGATACAAGACCTATTATGCGTGGAATCAAATGGCTTTGCTATAATTACCGTGCAAACTATGCGTAACGAGCTGATTGTAGATTTGAATTGCTAAGACTTCCCTAGGAATTTAATCAATTAACTTAATTTTTAAATTATTGCAACTGGGCCTATTTCATTAATGTCAGTTTTGAATTAAGTAGTTTTGAGTAATTTGTATAATTGATATTGTATGAATCCGACTAAATTATTTTTAGTTTTTTATCTTTTATCAAAATTTGTCTTATCAACACAATGTATATTAGCAATACAAAGTGTTTAACTTACAAAATGAGTCATACTAAGCACCTTTTGTTGAATTTTTACTTAATTTAAGGCTAGCAATCTGTGAAGGAAGCAATTATTCTATATGATTTTCATTTAAGTTCAAATGGCGTCATCTTGTCATCATGCAAATCCATTTGCTTTCAAAGTACCTTTATCAAATTGTAATTCAGGAGTTTGAAATAGCGCAACAATATAAATGATCATACTTATCCGAATTTTACAACATAGTGTTACAATTCGCAAACAAAAGAGCATTATTAGTCTTCCTTCTCTGTTAAGAATTTTACTTGTGTTAAAGAAACATCTGGCTGTAATGACTTAACTGATCAATATGTTGTGAATATATGCATTACAAATAAAGTATCAAAAACTTTTTTAATGATGAAAAAAGACGGCAGCAACTTTACCGACAAAGGTCTTAGTCGTCCTTTTCGATATTTCTTCTCATGCTAAAGTTGGAGCATTTTGTGGCGTCTTAATTAACTTATGTCCCCCTTACCTCAGGCAACTTTTCACGCCTTACGTACCTTTGTGTAACGAGTTACAAACTGCTCTGTTTCTGCTGTGATTTCTCATTAAATATAGTGTGACGATCAGAGAGCGAACATTGCTAGCGAGCGTGAGTGCGCAAAATCAGTCGATCAACTAAAGCGATGTCACATTTTTAAATATAATCTGAAACCTTATTACACTATCGGCACATCCTGTACAACTGGGCTATTATTGTAGCGACAAGTCGTTTAAACGCTGTGTTGTTCACGGTTCTTTCCTGTATCCAGGTCGAGCCCCATCAGATTTGGTCTTTTGACTTTACAACAGACCTGTTACAAGGATAAATTTGTAGTGGACTTAATGTCAAATTTAAACCACACCGAGGTCGACAATCGACGTAGATAAGGACTAAATAAGACAGCGAAATCTGACCAAACTGGATAAACCTCACACGTTTTAATGGCTACAGAAATGCACTCTATTTTGAGAAGGACCACTTTCAAATTGATAGTAAGGGCTAACATTCGAATCATTGAACAAATGTTGCTACGTCGGAAAATTGAGAAACCAACTAATCCAATTGAAAATTTGATTAAATTTTCATCAGCACACTTCTAAAAACCTGATGCGCGAACCACCTTAAATGTAGCTCACAAGAAGGTAATGATCAAAATCATTTCTTACCGGAATTGCTTAGCCAGCTTTTATGCAGATAAAAAGACAACTCTTAATTCGACGGTAATGAAGTATTAAATGCAACATGTTTTGATGGTACTTCAGCAATCAAATTATATAAGTTCAGAAGTTCGTTAACCTCTCTGAAGGTGCAAATTTTCGAATTCATACAACCACTCTCTATTCAAAAATCTCTGTTGACAACAGTTAGCAGACTCCTCGTTTGACACATTGGACTTGTGGGAACCAACGACTGACCTGTCAAGGATTTCACGAAGGGCATCCCCTCACCAAAATGCATTTTAGCAATGACAATGTCGCATACCAAGAAAGAAGGGATATTGGGCCACCTGGGACAATAAGATCCGCTCACACTCTCGGTGCCACAGAGATTTAACTGGCACGAAAGACTAGATTGTGCGAACATCTCCACACAGACCACATCCCCAACAACCACAAACTGCTTTACTTATTCACAGTCATTATCGCTCCATGAGAATTTACGGGCCAAGCGGTAAATTGTCTTAACAAATTATGAACATTTCTGTAACACGACGCATTCCCAGTGAAGTGAAAGGAGGTGACCGCTGGTACTTCGCCGGATTATGTAAATTATGAGGAATAACAAAGGCTGAATAGAGTTGTTTGGGCAAAACAGCCAGGAGATAACAAAAAGACAAAAAACATGACTGATGGAAACGAAGGGCTGACAGGTGATGTTAGGTGCGCTGTTGCTGGTGCTGTCTGGTTCTTCGTAACTCCTGTGAGCGGAGTCCGGGTCGAGCACAACGCGGAAACGGGTGCGAGTGAATGGGTGAATTGGGCGGGGACGCAAAACGAGAGGACCTTCTGGAACTCGAAGACCCGTTTCTCCTCAATTTGACCTCCACAGAGAGCTCCTAGATGAAAACACATTGCGAGATGAAAGGAATGATTCAAACCAAACATGGAGTTTTAAGAAATAGGCGAAGCTTTTGGTTAAATCGCGGTAAACTTAGGCATCTCATTACCTCAGTGATTTCATTCTTTCCGTCAATGGGTTTTGCCGGGGATTTGCGCGTAGCTAAAACTGAAAGTTTGATTGTAATACCAAACACGTAAAACAGGTAGGAGTTAGAGAGCACCTCAACATCCGATATTGAGCATAGTGGCACGATGGAGTAGCACTTCTGCCGTGCAAAATACATCGGCCAATAGTCAATATGGTCAATAGTAAAAAAAGCACCGAAAAATTAACAACCACAGGCAGCAGTAGGCAGGAACATACTTTGCAGAACTGGCAACAAGGCATTCTCCTGCCCACTACGAGAAAGCAGAAGCTCCGAGTACACTGAGTCACATTTTTTGCGAGTGATAAACGCAAGTGCAAATGGGAGGTCAAGGTGGCTACGTTTTTGCATAGATAGGTAGTGTTAGTCGTAAATTTTGGCAACTATGAGATGGTTTTAGGAGCGACCCAGAGCACCGCGACTGCTTACACACTTATTGCGTTGGTGGTCGACAGATAAGTAAACGCGTTCTTTTTATTAACAAGTATGGCGACTGCTCGAGATTACAGCTAATGGGTGGGTAAAGTTGTGAGCCACACAAATTGAAAAACGTCAAGCGAAGGACGCGTAGCACAATGGATGAATCATAGTCGACTGCTGACAGCGCGGGTAAATAACAATAAAATACATCAAGTGCAAAGTTGCTTCACAAGGACGTTCGCAATTTCACTACGCGTTTAAAGACAGAGCACGACCAAGCGTGAATTGACGTCGGGTATAGCAAAGCCGCGAGAGTGGCGCTGATTCGAGGGCCAGAGGGCCACAATTAGCTACTGCCTGTGTCAGTCACTGAAGAGTACATCGGAGACGGGTACGCGAGATGGGCCAAGTTGAGGCGTGCTGATGGTTGTGAAAATTCCGAACTCCGAATCTGTCGTTACATAGCGAAAGGATTCAATCAAAGAGTGCAGCCGGGTCGGTCGACTGGGTGGCGTGGTGTCAATTTTCCAAGTGCCTTTGCTCCATGGACAGCAAATAACTTCGGGATTCAATCGCTAACTCGCATCAAAATATATTATAACTAACCAATAACGTATAAAAACTAATTGCTACTAGAGAAATAATAGTATAGTGAATCAATGAGTACTGGGAAATGCAAACAAAAGGCCTTATCAGGGAACAGCGTCACTGCTTTTTTGAATGAGAAGATAAAAGTGCCTCCATGCTTAAAAGTATTTGGGAGGGGGATTATTAAGCAAGTCGTCATTGAACATTTGCTCAATACTTGCGATTTTATAAGCTCGTCCATGCATTCCGAGACGTGGTCATGGTTAACAGGAACCAGGGTCACTACTGTTCGAATAAACAACGACCCAAAAAATGTCGAGATTCACCTGGTAAGTCACTCAAATCGATACAGATGGGAGATGGCGGCGACTCCAACCCCTTCTTACCGTTGCTTACGGACACCTCGTTCTAAAATGAGACACAACAGCTGACAGATTAAACCCCTTCTGACTGGCAGTTAAGTTCGTACGAAGTATATAAACGTTCACTCGAACTGTCCAAAAAAAAGTGGCGAAAGGTACCTTGTGAAAAAACCTGGACCACGTCATGGGTAAGCGCTACAACTCCAGGAGCCTCTAGGTTACCTCACAAACGACGATCCGATAATAGGCGCTCGATGATACACGTAACCTGGAAGTTCAGTGACAGTGGGTCCCTCCGTACCAAAAACATGGCAGCACATCACGAATTGATCATGGAGACGAAGTCAAACAATAGCATTTGTGAGGGATTCACAAAATCATGACTTCCGATTCTACTTAAGAACTCACAAATATTGGTTTACATTGGATTTAATGCCACACTGAGAGATTAAGTTGGCCCACAGCACAAAAGAAAAGAGTACTAGTAAAAATCAAAGCATGTGACAAACAAACACCACGATAACTGATTGACGTCGCCTCAAAAGCAAGGAATCGCGCGAAGTCGTATTAACTGACCGTCCTATCGGTATCACCGCATCTACGTCAGTGTGGCTGCATAGCCGCGACGTTAAACATGCACCTTAGAAACCAGGCTAATGTCTATTGTAAAACTGCGGCCATGTACGTGTGAGTACTTTATCTGCGCTTCCGAGTGAGCAGTGGATACTTACAAGGTTTGGGGAAGCAGGCCTAGGGAGGCGGTCTTTCGATGGAGGCCGGTGTAGGGGGGGAGACATGGCAGCCACCGACGGGACGCTCACTGACGCGGTCTTACGAGCCACGAAGATTGGGGTCTTGGGAGTTGGGAGACGCGGAGTCGGCGTCGAAGCAACCACAGCGGCCGTCGACCGATGGCAAATTGCGGTGGCAGATTTCGACGGAGGAGTCGATAATTTGCGCTCGGAGGGAAAATGACGCAGACTAGGGGGAGTAGCGAACCACGCCAACTTCTTGGTCAAACATGGTGTTCCTGGAAGAGAACGGTAGGGGGATCAGGTCAATCGATACTCCTTGTAAGCAATCAAATTCAGCATAAGTCCTTTCTTCCTTATTTGAAGGCACAAAGTCGTTTATGGCAGAAAACTGACAGACACGCACCGTAGTAGCAGAGGAAGTCGACAAAGTCGTGCGTGTTCACGGGACGCCCGCTGGAGTCCTGCCACAGAGAGGGCGGTACAGCGTCGGGCGCGAGACTAATCGAGACCTCCTCCTCAACCTCCACCGCCTTTGCCGGTCTCGCTGGCTTCGGACTTGCAGAAACAACTACAAAACGGGAGGAAATTGTACGGCTTAGAAGACGACCAGACTCTGTTTGCTTGACTCAAATTCTAGTCCCGTGATATTTTAAGACGAAAGCTAGGTTATGGCAGTGGATCGTTCGCTGTTCTTCAACTGGATTTCCGTTATTGTTGACATTATCAGTACTTTCAATACCAGTTTATTTGAGTCCAATCGTGGAAATGTGCGTGGGTATTGACAGCATAACCAGGCGAAGTACACAGTTATGATTCGTCAACCGTAATAGCAGCAATTTTGAACTCAACGATGCACCCCATTCTGACTGCCCGACAACCTACCTCGGGGTACACCGTTTAAACGTGTTCTTAAAAAGGGAGACTACTGTCTCCACTTGGAGTCAATGGAAAATGATTGCGTGCTTGCCGAATGAGTTAACGGAAACCCAACGAACAGGGGCACTCAGGTACACAAATCAAGTCTCGCGTGAGACGAAAGTAGTGCCTTTATATGTGGTGGGATATTCTCGTTGAGTCAAACAGTCGACCGGCACCCACTGGCGCTGCTTGAACAGGATGACTCAACAAAAGCTACCTGATCTCGAAGACACAGGACAACAACGTCTCACAGCTACCGCACAACTTGCTCTGGGATCAGGCCAGTTTTCGACTTATCCGCAAAACAGTTTGAATCTTGTAGTGCCAGGTTGCCATCGTTTTCGTTCGCTTTCTCGTCAAACGAGACCCAAAACAACGAGAAGCACCCGAAGATAAAACGAGATGAGAGTGAGGGGCAACCGTTTACTAGATAGCTCAATGAAGTTGCGTTACCGTGTGCGTGCATTACACGTACTGTATGACTGATACAGTCTGGGTGAACTAGTAAAAGTACAGACGCCTGACACCTACTTCATGACTAGATCAAACAATTTTTTTTTCGAAATAGAATGAAAGAATTGACCGAAAGGTGGTATGGATTCGCAAACAATGTTGTTTGCAAGTGAGCGAAAGAAGCGGATCTGTGCCTCAACCCAACTCTTACAACTCGACACTGAGGTCACGTACGTTGGGGGACAAAGTCGCCGTCCTCGCCTTCAACCAATACCTCGTAGGTCTCATCCAGGAGGCTGCCGACGTTGCTCCCGTTCGGTTGGCTACAAACAGGTGACCCAGGTTTGACGTGGGCGATGGGGTACCGTTTAATGGGCGATCTTGGTCTGTAGAAGGCAATAAAACCCCAATATATATCAGAGGTTGAGGGCTCTGTGAACGACCATTAAAACCCTCGGTTTCACCAGGTGTCCGATAGACACCAGGTAAGATGCTCCATGCCCAGAATAGGTCCAAAATTTTCAAGGTTAGGGAAGAGACAGGTGTACGTTAATTTAAAAAGTAACTGGAAAACCAATAAGTGCGACGTAAACCATTCCCTAAACTTAAAATTGAAATTAAGCTCACTATTTCAGTTATATTATATTATTGCACTTTAAATATGCTACGTGAGATAATTTTTATCTTAAAAATCAAGGGACACGTACACTCAATCCAGCAAAATATCGAATTCCCTAGATAAAACTTTGACGCAATATTTGGAGTGTGGTAATCAGGCAATCCAACGAATTGTCGGAAGACGTGTCTAAGCACTGGTTGTAAACGTGTGTGCTAAATGCAGAAATAGTGTGAGCCGTTTCAACCACACACAAGCGACGACGGCAAAGAGAATGGTTAATTTTACCGTTTGATGAAGTGTTTGAGGGGCAGACGGGTGGAAGGATTGACGACGAGGTTCTTCGGCTGAAGTCGCTGCCTTTGCGAGGACCGATTGAGGGTTCGCCTGGCCGCGGAGGCGATAGAGATGGCCAGAGAGCGAGAATACGACGTGGTGAGGAGGAACTGGTGGGACAGGCTCCCGGGAAGGGGACGCGACTTCCGAGGATGCGGATTGGCTGAAATCGGCGCCTCCTCTCGCTAAAAATTGGGCGTAAGGGGCTAAGGCGGTAAATTAGAGAAAGCGTCCATCTTCGACTTGCTATTCTAATCTTCAAACAAAGTAGGGTTCGGCAAGAGGCTACCACGGCAATTAATTTGTTTGACCTGCGACAGCATCAGCCTAAACCACTGTAGAACTATACCCGCGAAATCTACGAACCTCAGGAATGATTCTGTGAGGTGTTGAAGAGGAAGGCAGGACTAATTAATCGAGACGAACAACACAGAGCTTTGTGAGCACAACAAGCGTCAAATAAATCCCAACAGAGAGCTCATTTAATGACGCCTTAACGAGTTGTTGTTGTTGAAAGACACCCAACCATCGACCACTGGGTAGCTAATGGCAGTCGACATCTGAAAAACTTTGGTGGGGCTCCTAGGTAAACGCTTGTGCACAAAATGCATTTCGAAGCTTGGATGAGGCCCTTGGAATGAAGAAGGGTCTACAAACCAAGATGCAAGCTTCCGTCCGACGTAGAAAGGTATTTGAATCAAATCTCAAGCCGGATCAAATCCCCCATTGCAATGATAAAACACAAATCGTTTCATCAAGGCTTTCAAACACGAATTCGCTCTGGTTACCGATTGCCCACTAAATAAATAGATGCGACACAGAATCGGGGGCAAGAAAAGATCGGTAAAAGGTACAGACGGAGGGAGATGAGGGAATCGAGGAGGTTTGCACTTATTGAATACGAAAACCTGCCAGTCGATGGTCGATTCTAATTATCTCTAAAGCAAGAAAATTGAACAGGAAGAGAGGCAGAAGAGTTTTACATATCAACGCACCGCTTTGTCGTTCTTTGCCGAGTCAGAAGACTTGCTCGTTTTCTTAGATGAGGCCAGAGTAGATCGGGGCAGCTTCGGAGCACGCATAAGACGCGACTTCAGTGGAGAGGGGATGTTCTTTTCTCGCAGAGAGTCGTAAATGGCCTTGCGCAGGTCTCTCTCCTCCTTCCACGAAATGCCAACAAGGTCGTGCTGCGGAGCGCAGGAAATGAACCAAATTCATGGAAATCAGCATTTCTCAGTTTATTCCGGTCATTTTGCACTTTATAGGGTTGATTTTATGTTGGGACAAAATACATCATTTTGTTCACACTTAAGTTAGGCAGCAACCTGAGATGAATGGCACCTTCAATAACTTTGACTGAAAACCGATAAGAACCAATCTACTGGGACCATTGGATTCCCGCAGAGAATGACAACTACTGAGCAGACAAAGCGATTTGAGATCAAACCCGGCTACCCAAAACCACCAACCGATGTATCAAGATATTTGTGGTCAAATTTTTCCTGTGGTGGCGTACAATAAGTCCTGCACTTATACATTAAGCAGGTCAACTCGATAAGCAGAGCTTTGAGCACAACGTGAATCGTTCGTGTTTATGCTTTTCGGCTAAGATACGGCAAAAGTAGGTTCTACACCGAATTCCCAGCGGCTCGGTTGTTTTAGCGCAAACAACTTCGAAATGCCTGTCTGAGGAGGCGAATCAAAGCCTAGCAAACAAGTATTGTTGGCAAGAGTTAATGCCGATTTTGAGGAATGAGATGTCGCGAACATGTAGCTATGAAGACAAGAGGCATACCACATTGCTGCGTCCCGAACAACTGAGCCTCTTTCTGCGTCGTTGAGCAATAGAAAGTTCTCGCTGGCTGCGCGACATGCCTTGTTCACTGAAACACAGCAAGAACTAACACTTCGTGTTCAAAATGACGGTTTTCACTGGATTTGTCAATCTTACACCATGCAAACAGCACACGACATGTTGGGTGAAAAATTTCTTTAAGAAACAAGTTAGAGAAACACTAGGTCTGGCAGAGGACAGAGTCGTGCAACTCAGTCACGAGTTACTAAACGGCTTCAAGCAAGTGTATCTATGTGAAAGAAAAAGAAGAAGAACAAGGAGTACTTCGTTGAAAATGTTTCTATTTTTAGGAATTCAATAAGATAATAAGTGTGAGACAGAAATAAAGCGGGTTGATCTGTAAGAGAAATTAGCAACGCCAGATATTTTAGCGGGTGCACATAAATTACAATGCGATGTTTGGATTTGCGAAATATGGAATAACTGGCAGTGCCTCACATGCACAGCGCCATTTTCAATGGAAACGAGAGCATAGGCACGAAATTCCTCATCTTAGATTACCTTAGAATGAAAACGTCTAAACAATGACTTGGCCACGTGTAACCTCGCGTACATTCCATAGAAAATAACCGCAAGGATAAAAGCCACTGGTGTGGCAAAGCTCAAATCACATTTACCCAAAAAATTTAGCAACTCAATCGTGAAGGCGCTGACATCACATTCAGAGGCTGAGGTAGTGGATGTACATGGGCGAATCGAGTGTTAGAATTGGTCATGCTTTAATATCTCAGACGTCGGTTGTGCTAGAGCCAAATGATCCTTACCCGACAAAAGTGGTAAATCGGTATTCGTAAAATGCTGCCTAGCAAAAGACTTTCCATGAAACACAAATCCAGAAATAGATTTGTTCCAAAAGCATGTGGGTCACAAATTTTCATGGTATGGTGTGAGAAAAAAATGTGGCAAAATTAAACCGAAGAACACCTATAAATACAACCAGTCACTTAACATTCAAATCAGACGGAGGTACAGTATGGTTAGAAGAGGATACGGACGAAGAAGCAGAAGGTTGAGGAGGATTCCATAGAAATTGCGCCGTGTTATAAAGGGCTTGAAGATCCGTCGGGCTAAGAGTATCGATATTTGCGTTCCATTCTCCAAATCCAAGAGCTTCAACGGTGGGTTTAACAGAGGATACAGGCTAAAAAGTAAAAATGGCACACGAATTTCTCAATAAGAAGAGCATAATTAGTGTGTGCCACCAGTGCTTAACAAAATTTTGTAATAATGGAACAATAAAATAACCAGTTTTATGTACGGTATCACAGAAAAGGAACTTAGACAGACAGAAGAAATTCGGCGTAAAAAATTAGTGCAAGTCCGAGGAAGAAAAATCAATATTTCAGGCGAAATACAAATCATAAAAAAGGTATTCGCAAATACACATTTTCACACTCAAGGATACCTTCAGCTGAAACGCTACTGATCACACGGACACTGTTAGTCAAAGTAGAGCTTCGCGAGTAACTAAAGCAAATATAGAACGTTGTATTATACTGTGACCTAAAGACTAGTGCGCAAAGCCATGCGGGCGAGCGATCCAAAAACGTAAAAGCGTCAGTGAAAACGAAAAAAAAGTAACTCGAAGACGTACTAATTAATAGCAGTTGAAATTAAAAACAGAAACTAGTTTTGCTAACTCCCACATCATAATTGAAAAGGACGACTAATCACTTTTTCGTAAAGAATGACCCAAGCATTTGAGAACCATAATTAATATTAACGCTTCCTAAAATAGCGATTTAATAATATTAAATGACATCCAAAAGGAAAGATGAAAAACATTCAATGCATGAGGAGAAGACTAAGTTTGTCTAACCAAAAGACACATATAAGCCTATTCAAAAAAGTCAGATTTACAAACACGCGCAAAACGAAAAAAATATGGGCTAATATATGAAAACAAACAATAAAAACAAAAAATCACACAACGTAAAGATTACAGAATAGAAGACAAAACAAAAAAATGATGAACAGATGAAAAACGTGAAGCTTACAGAGCCTCCCTTAAAAAAGCGCTTCATCTCTTCAATGTTTTCCATATTTTTTTTGCTCGAACTGATGCAAGATCAATTCCAATAAAATGGGGTAGCACCAATTCTATGTAGTCGTATGGTGAGGTGTAGTGTGGTGTGTCTGTGGCGTCGGATTAGGGCGCAGACATATTGAACCACCTGGCCTCAGCCAATCCCGTGTCTCTCTGCGATCCAGTGGCATGCGGGAAAGGAAGGCAGCCAACCAGAGAAGGA